>MU223407.1:907150-921021 GCA_018584345.1 Thuja plicata | reverse complement strand
TTAATGTCAAATGCTTCCATTTTAAATTTCACGAAGATCGGATCTTGTTTGAAATATTAATTTAAAGTTTCAATTTTGCTTAATTAGAGGAAAACCCACCTAATATTTTGATGTCAAATGCTTCTATATTAAATTTTAAGGAGATTCGAGCTCGTTTGAAATATTGATTTCAAGTTTCAATTTTACACAATCAGTGGAAAACCCACCTAATACTTTGATGTCAAATGCTTCCAATTTAAATTTTATGAAGATCAGATCTCATTTGAAATATTAATTTAAAGTTTCAATTTTCTCAATCAAAGGAGAACCCACCTAATATTTTGATGATAAAATTCTTCTATTTTAAATTTCACGAAGGTCAGAGCTCATTTGAAATATTAAGTTAAACATTCAATTTCACTCCCGGGCGTAAAACGTGTCACAAAAAAGTTTCAATTTTGCACAATCAGAGGTAAACCCACCTAATATTTTGATGTCAAATGCTTCCATTTTAAATTTCAAGAACATCGGAGCTCATTTGAAATACTAATTTAAACTTTTAATTTTGCTCAATCAGAGGAAAACCCACCTAATATTTTGATGTCAAATGCTTCTATTTTAAATTGGAAGCATTTGACATCAAAATGGTAATTTAAAGTTTCAAATATTAATTTAAAGTTTCAATTTTACACAATCAAAGGAAAACCCACATAATATTTTAATGTCAAATGCTTCCATTTTAAATCTCATGAAGATCAGATCTCGTTTAAAATATTAGTTTAAAGTTTCAATTTTGCTTAATCAGAGCAAAACCCACCTAATATTTTGATGTCAAATGCTTCTATTTTAAATTTTATAGAAATCTGAATTCATTTGAAATATTAATTTCAAGTTTCAATTTTACACAATCAGTGGAAAACCCACCTAATATTTTGATGTCAAATGCTTCCAATTAAAATTTCACAAAGATCGGAGCTCGTTTGAAATATTAATTTACATGTTTCAATTTTCTCAATCAAAGGAGAACCCACATAATATTTTAATGTCAAATGCTTCCATTTTAAATTTCACAAAGATCGGAGCACATTTGAAATATTAATTTAAACATTGTATTTTTCTCCCAGACGTAAAACCTGTCAAAAAAAAGTTTCAATTTTGCACAATCAGAGGTAAACCCACCTAATATTTTGATGTCAAATGCTTCTATTTTAAATTTAATGGAGATCTGAGCTCGTTTGAAATATTAATTTCAAGTTTCAATTTTACACAATCAGTGGAAAACCCACCTAATATTTTGATGTCAAATGCTTCCAATTTAAATTTTATGAAGATTGGATCTCGTTTGAAATATTAATTTAATGTTTCAATTTTCTCAATCAAAGGACAACCCACCTAATATTTTGATGTCAAATGCTTCCATTTTAAATTTCACGAAGATCGGATATCATTTGAAATAGTAATTTAACCATTCAATTTTTCTCCCGGGTGTAAAACATGTAAAAAAAAGTTTCAATTTTGCACAATCAGAGGTAAGCGCACCTAATATTTTGATGTCAAATGCTTCCATTTTAAATTTCATGAACATCAGAGATCATTTGAAGTATTAGTTTAAACTTTCAATTTTGCTCAATCAGATGAAAACCCACCTAATATTTTAATGTCAAATGCCTCTATTTTAAATTGGAAGGATCTGAAGTCAAAATATTAATTTAAAGTTTCAAATATTAATTTAAAGTTTCAAATATTAATTTAAAGTTTCAAATATTAATTTAAAGTTTCTATTTTACACAATCAGAGGAAAACCCACATAATATTTTAATGTCAAATGTTTCCATTTTAAATTTCATGAAGATCAGATCTCGTTTGAAATATTAATTTAAAGTTTCAATTTTGCTCAATCAGAGGAAAACCGACCTAATATTTTGATTTCAAATGCTTCTATTTTAAATTTCACAGAGATCCGAGCTTGTTTTAAATATTAATTCCGAGTTTCAATTTTACACAATCAGTGGAAAACCCACCTAATATTTTGATGTCAAATGCTTCCAATTTAAATTTCATGAAGATCAGAGCTGGTTTGGAATATTAATTTGAATTTTCAATTCTCTCAATGATGTAGCAACTTCCGGAGGTCATACCTTTTGACTCGGATGTGGGTTTTGGCTGAAATTTTACAGGCGAATTCGTGAGCTAGATTTAATGGTAGACCGAACAGAGCTAGCTCTGTTGGTGGTTGTTTTGATATATTTTTGGGAGCCTAACATTTAAAAAGTTACCAAAAATCAAGATTCTTAGGATGAGTTTTAAAAGTTACCAAAAATGGAAAAAATTTATTTTCTCGAAAATTTGCCAAATATGGTAATTTTTGAAATTGTAATAAGTAGGAGTTTTCTTTCATAGTAGAGGAGAGTACTTGGACGCAGTTAATAAGAATTTTGAATTCTATCATTCTGGCATTGTGTTGTCTTTTTTTGTGAATTGTGTTTCTAAAGGGTTTGGGCTACATCACTCAATCAAAGGAGAACCCAGCTAATATTTTAATGTCAAATGTCTCCATTTTAAATTTCACAAAGATCAGAGCTCATTTGAAATATTAGTTTAAACATTCAATTTTGCTCCCCGACGTAAAATGTGTCACAAAAAGGTTTCAATTTTGCACAATTATAGGTAAACCCACCTAATATTTTGATGTCAAATGCTTCCATTTTAAATTTCATGAACATCGGAGGTCATTTGAAATATTAATTTAAGCTTTCATTTTTGCTCAATCAGAGGAAAACCCACCTAATATTATGATTTCAAATGCTTCTATTTTAAATTGGAAGCATTTGACATCAAAATATCAATTCAAAGTTTCAAATATTAACTTAAAGTTTTAGTTTTACACGATCAAAGGAAAACACACCTAATATTTTAATCTCAAATGCTTCCATTTTAAATTTCACGAAGATCAAATCTTGTTTGAAATATTAATTTAAAGTTTCAATTTTTCTCAATCAGAGCAAAACCCACCTAATATTTTGATGTCAAATGCTTCTGTTTTCAATTTCACGGAGATCTAAGCTTGTTTGAAATATTAATTTCAAGTTTCAATTTTACACAATCAGTGGAAAACCCACCTAATATTTTGATGTCAAATGCTTGCAATTTAAATTTCACTAAGATCGGAGCTCGTTTGAAATATTAATTTAAAGTTTTAATTTTCTCAATTAGAGAACCCACCTAATATTTTGATGTCAAATGCTTCCATTTTAAATTTCATGAAGAGCAGAGCTCATTTGAAATATTAATTTAAACATTCAATTTTGCTCCTGGACGTAAAACATGTGAAAAAAAAGTTTCATTTTTGCACAATCAGAGGTGAACCCACCTAATATTTTGATGTCAAATGCTTCCATTTTAAATTTCATGAACATCAAAGCTCGTTTGAAATATTAGTTTAAACTTTCAATTTTGCTCAATCAGAGGAAAACCCACCGAATATTATGATGTCAAATGCTTCTATTTTAAATTGGAAGCTTTTGACATCAAAATATTAATTTAAAGTTTCAAATATTAATTTAAAGTCTTATTTTTAAACAATGAGAGGAAAACCCATCTAATATTTTAATGTCAAATGTTTCCATTTTAAATTTCATGAAGATCGGATCTCGTTTGAAATATTAATTTAAAGTTTCAATTTTGCTCAATCAGAGGAAAACCCACCTAATATTTTGATATCAAATGCTTCTATTTTAAATTTCATTGAGATCTGAGCTCGTTTGAAATATTAATTTCAAGTTTCAATTTTACACAATCAGTGGAAAACCCACCTAATATTTTGATGTCAAATGCTTCCAATTTAAATTGCACGAGGATCAGAGCTCGTTTGAAATGTTAATTTAAAGTTTTAATTTTCTCAATCAAAGGAGAACCCAGCTAAAATTTTGATGTCAAATGCTTCCATTTTAAATTTCACGAAGATCGGAGCTCGTTTGAAATATTAATTTAAACATTCAATTTTGCTGTCGGGCGTAAAACGTGTCACAAAAAAGTTTCAATTTTGCACAATCAGAGGTAAACTCACCTAACATTTTGATGTCAAATGCTTCCATTTTAAATTTCATGAACATCGGAGCTCATTTGAGATATTAATTTAAACTTTTAATTTTGCTCAATCAGAGGAAAACCCACCTAATATTTTGATGTCAAATACTTCTATTTTAAATTTGAAACATTTGAAATCAAAATATTAATTTAAAGTTTTAGTTTTACACAATCAAAGGAAAACCAACATAATATTTTAATGTCAAATGCTTCCATTTTAAATCTCATGAAGATCGGATCTCGTTTGAAATATTAGTTTAAAGTTTCAATTTTGCTTAATCAAAGGAAAACCCACCTAATATTTTGATGTCAAATGCTTCTATTTTAAATTTCACGGACATCCGAGCTCATTCAAAATATTAATTTCAACTTTCAATTTTACACAATCAGTGGAAAACCCACCTAATATTTTGATGTCAAATGATTCCAATTTAAATTCCACAAAGATCGGTGCTCGTTTGAAATATTTATTTAAAGTTTCAATTTTCTCAATTAGATGAGAACCCACCTAATATTTTTATGTCAAATGCTTCTATTTTAAATTTCATCAAGATTGGAGATCATTTGAAATATTAATTTAAACATTCAATTTTTCTCCCAAACGTAAAATATGTCAAAAAAAAGTTTCAATTTTGCACAATCAGAGGTAAACCCACCTAATATTTTGATGTCAAATGCTTCTATTTTAAATTGGAAGGATATGACGTCAAAATATTAATTTAAAGTTTCAAATATTAATTTAAAGTTTCTATTTTACACAATCAGAGGAAAACCCACCTAATATTTTCATGTCAAATGCTTCCATTTTAAATTTCACAAAGATCAGATCTCGTTTGAAATATTAATTTAAAGTTTCAATTTTTCTCAATCAGAGGAAAACCCACCTAATATTTTGATGTCAAATGCTTCTATTTTAAATTTCATGGAGATCCGAGCTCGTTTGAAATATTAATTCTGAGTTTCAATTTTACACAATTAGTGGAAAACCCACCTAATATTTTGATGTCAAATGCTTGCAATTTAAATTTTACGAGGATCGTAGCTCATTTGAAATATTAATTTAAATTTTCAATTTTCTCAATCAAAGGAAAACCCACCTAATATTTTGATGTCAAATGCTTCCATTTTAAATTTCAAGAAGATCAAATCTTGTTTGAAATATTAATTTAAAGTTTCAATTTTTTCAATCAGAGGAAAACCCACCTAATATTTTGATGACAAATGCTTCTATTTATATTGGAAGCATTTGACATCAAAATATTAATTTAAAGTTTCAAATATTAATTTAATGTTTCAGTTTTACACAATCAAAGGAAAACCCACCTAATATTTTGATGTCAAATGCTTCCATTTTAAATTTCATGGAGATCGGATCTCGTTTGAAATATTAATTTAATGTTTAAATTTTGCTCGATTAGAGGAAAACCCACCTAATATTTTGATGTCAAATGCTTCTATTTTAAATTTCATGGAGATCAAAGCTCTTTTGAAATATTAAATTCAAGTTTCAATTTTACACAATCAGTGGAAAACCCACCTAATATTTTTATGTCAAATGCTTCCAATTTAAATTTCACGACGATCAGAGCTCGTTTGAAATATTAATTTACATTTTCAATTTTCTCAATCAGAGGAAAACCCACTTAATATTTTGGTGTCAATTGCTTCCATTTTAAATTTCACGAAGATCGGAGCTCATTTGAAATATTAATTTAAACATTTAATTTTACTCCCGGACGTAAAATGTGTCACAAAAAAGTTTCAATTTTGCACAATCAGAGGTAAACCCACCTAATATTTTGATGTCAAATGCTTCCATTTTAAATTTCACGAACATCGGAGCTTGTTTGAAAAATTAATTTAAACTTTCAATTTTGCCCTATCGGAGGAAAAGCCACCTAATATTTTGATGTCAAATGTTTCTTTTTTAAATTGGAAGCATTTGACATCAAAATACTTATTTAAAGTTTCAGTTTTACAGATTCAGAGGAAAACCCACATAATATTTTGATGTCAAATGCTTCCATTATAAATTTCACGAATATCAGATCTCATTTGAAATATTAATTTAAAGTTTCAATATTGCTCAATCTGAGGAAAACCCACCTAATATTTTAATGTCAAATGCTTCTATTTTAAATTTCACAGCGATCCGAGCTCATTTGAAATACTAATTTCAAGTTTCAATTTTACACAATTAGTGGAATACCCACCTAATATTTTGATGTCAAATGCTTCCAATTTAAATTTCAGGAATATCAAAGCTCATTTGAAATATTAATTTAAAGTTTCAATTTTCTCAATCAGATGAAAACTTACCTATTTTTTTGATGTCAAATGCTTCCATTTAAAATTTTACGAAGATCTGAGCTCCTTTGAAATATTAATTTAAACATTCAATTTTTCTCTCAGAAGTAAAATGTGTCACAAAAAAGTTTCAATTTTGTAGAATCAGACGTAAACCCACCTAATATTATTATTTCAAATGCTTCAATTTTAAATTTCACAAACCTCGGAGCTCGTTTGAATTAAGAATTAAAACTTAAAACTTTTCTTAATCAGAGGAAAACCCATTTAATATTTTGATGTCAAATGCTTCTATTTTAAATTGGAAGCATTTGACATCAAAATATTAACTTAAAGTTTCAAATTTTAAATTAAAATTTCAGTTTTACACAATCAAAGGAAAACCCACCTAATATTTTGATGTCAAATGGTTCCATTTTAAATTTCGTGAAGATTGGATCTCATTTGAAATATTAATTTAAAGTTTCAATTTTGCTTAATCAGAGGAAAACCCACCTAATATTTTTATGTCAAATGCTTTTATTTTAAATTTCATGCAGATCCGAGCTTGTTTGAAATATTAATTTAAAGTTTCAACTTTACATAATCAGTGGAAAACCCACCTGATATTTTGATGTCAAATGCTTCCAATTTAAATTTCACGAAGATTAGAGCTTGTTTGAAATATTAATTTAAAGTTTCAATTTTCTCAATCAGAGGAAAACCCACCTAATATTTTGATGTCAAATGCTTCCATTTTAAATTTCACGAAGATCAGAGCTCATTTGAAATATTAATTTAAACATTCAATTTTGCTCCCGGATGTAAAAGGTGTCACAAAAAAGTTTCAATTTTGTAAAATCAGAGGTAAACCCACCTAATATTTTGATGTCAAATGCTTCCATTTTAAATTTCATGAACATCAAAGCTCGTTTGAAATATTAATTTAAACTTTCAATATTGCTCAATCAGAGGAAAACCCACCTAATATTTTGATGTCAAATGCTTCGATTTTAAATTAGAAGCATTTGACATCAAAATATTAATTTAAATTTTTAGTTTTAGAAAATCAGAGGAAAACCCACCTAATATTTTGATGTCAAATGCTTCCATTTTAAATTTCATGAAGATCAGATCTCATTTGAAATATTAATTTAAAGTTTCAATTTTACTCAATTAGAGGAAAACCCACCTAATAATTTGATGTCAAATGCTTCTATTATAAATTTCACAGAGATCTGAGCTTGTTTGAAATATTAATTTCAAGTTTTAATTTTACACAATGAGTAGAAAACCCACCTAATATTTTGATGTCAAGTGCTTCCAATTTAAATTTCACGAAGATCGGAGCTCATTTGAAATATTAATTTAGACATACAATTTTGCTTCCAAATGTAAAACATGTAACAAAAAAGTTTCAATTTTGCACAATCAAAGGTAAACCCACTAAATATTTTGATGTCAAATGCTTCCATTTTGAATTTTATGAACATCGGAGCTCGTTTCAAATATTAATTTAAACTTTTAATTTTGCTCAATCAGAGGAAAACCCACCTAATATTTTGATGTCAAATGCTTCTATTTTAAATTGGAAGCATTTGACATCAAAATATTAATTTGAAGTTTTAGTTTTACACAATCATTGGAAAACCCACCTAATATTTTGATGTCAAATGCTTCCATTTTAAATTTCATGAAGATCAGATTTGGTTTGAAATATTAATTTAAAGTTTCAATTTTGTTCAATCAGAGGAAAACCCACCTAATATTTAGATGTCAAATGCTTCTACTTTAAATTTCACAGAGATCTGAGCTAATTTGAAATACTAATTTCAAGTTTCAATTTTGCTCAATCAGTGGAAAACTCACCTAATATTTTGATGTCAAATGCTTCCAATTTAAATTTCACAAAGTTCAGAGCTCGTTTGAAATATTAATTTTAAGTTTCAATTTTCTCAATTAGAGGAAAACCAACCTAATATTTTGATGTCAAATACTTCCATTTTAAATTTCACGAAGATTGGAGCTCATTTGAAATATTATTTTAAACATTCAATTCTCTTCTCGACATAAAACGTGTCACAAAAAGTTTCAATTTTGCACAATCAGAGGTAAACCCACCAAATATTTTGATGTCAAATGCTTCCATTTTAAATTTCATGAACATCAGAGCTCTTTTAAAATATTAATTTAAACTTTCAATTTTGCTCAATCAGAGGAAAACCCACCTAATATTTTGATGTCAAATGCTTCAATTTTAAATTTGAAGCATTTGACATCAAAATATTAATTTAAAATTTTAAATATTAATTTAAAGTTTTAGTTTTTTCAATCAAAGGAAAACCCACCTAATATTTTGATGTCAAATGCTTCCATTTTAAATTTTACGAAGATCAGATCTCGTTTGAAATATTAATATAAAGTTTCAATTTTGCTCAATCAGAGGAAAACCCACATAATATTTTGATGTCAAATGCTTCTATTTTAAATTTCATAGAGATCTGAGCTCATTTGAAATATTAATTTAAACATTCAATTTTTCTTTCGGATGTAAAATGTGTCACAAAAAAGTTTCAATTTTGCACAATCAGAGGTAAACCCACCTAATATTTTGATGTCAAATGCTTCTATTTTAAAATTCACAAACAACGGAGCTCATTTGAAATATTAATTTAAACTTTCAATTTTGCTCAATGAGAGGAAAACCCACCTAATATTTTGATGTCAAATGCTTCTATTTTAAATTGGAATCATTTAACATCAAAATATTAATTTAAAGTTTCAAATATTAATTTAAATTTTTAGTTTTACACAATCAGAGGAAAACCCACCGAATAATTTGATGTCAAATGCTTCCATTTTAAATTTCACAAAGATCAGATCTTGTTTGAAATATTAATTTAAAGTTTCAGTTTTTCTCAATTAGAGGAAAACCCACCTAATATTTTGATGTCAAATGCATCTATTTTAAATTTAACGGAGATCCGAGATTGTTTGAAATATTAATTTCAATTTTAAATTTTACACAGTCAGTGGAAAACCCACCTAATATTTTGATGTCGAATGCTTCCAATTTAAATTTCATAAAGAACGGAGTTCATTTGAAATATTAATTTAAAGTTTCAAATTTGCTCAATCAAAGCAAAACCCACGTAATATTTTGATGTCAAATGCTTCCATTTTAAATTATACAAAGATCAGAGGTCATTTGAAATATTAATTTAAACATTTAATTTTAGTCCCGGACATAAAACATGTCTCAAAAAAGTTTCAATTTTACACAATAAGAGGTAAACCCACCTAATATTTTGATTTCTAATCATTGCATTTTAAATTTCACAAACATCAGAGCTCATTTGAAATATTAATTTAAACTTTCAATTTTACGGAATCAGAGGAAAACCAACATAATATTTGATGTCAAAAGCATCTATTTTAAATTGGAAGCATTTGACATCAAAATGTTAATTTAAAGTTACAAATATTAATTTAAACTTTAAGTTTAACACAATCATAGGAAAACCAACCTAATATTTTAATGTCAAATGCTTCCATTTTAAATTTCACAAAGATCAGAACTCGTTTGAAATATTAATTTAAAGTTTCAATTTTTGCTCAGTTAGAGGAAAACCCACCTAATATTTTGATGTCAAATGTAACTATTTTAAATTTCACAAACATCCGAGCTCGTTTGAAATATTAATTTCATGTTTCAATTTTACACAATCAGAGGTAAACAAACCTAATAATTTGATGTCAAATGCTCCCATTTTAAATTTCACGAACATCAGAGCTCGTTTTAAAT
The DNA here is from genome assembly GCA_018584345.1 of Thuja plicata. NCBI lineage: Eukaryota > Viridiplantae > Streptophyta > Pinopsida > Cupressales > Cupressaceae > Thuja > Thuja plicata. Next base: position 910,865 of record MU223407.1, on the reverse strand, counting down.
ATTAATTTACACTTTCAATTTTGCTCAATCAAAAGAAAACCCACCTAATATTTGTATGTCAAATGCTTATATTTTAAATTGGAAGAATTTGACATCAAAATATGAATTTAAAGTTTCAAATATTAATTTAAAGTTTCACTTTTACACAATCATAGTAAAACCCACCTAATAGTTTATTTTCAAATGCTTCCATTTTAAATTTCTGAAAGATCAGATCTCGTTTGAAATATTAATTTAAAGTTTCAATTTTTCTCAATCAAAGGAAAACCCACCTAATATTTTGATGTCAAATGCTTCTATTTTAAATTTCACGGAGATCCAAACTTGTTTGAAATATTAATTTCAAGTTTCAATTTTACACAATCAGTTGAAAACCTACCTAACATTTTGATATCAAATGCTTCCAATTTAAATTTCACAAAGATCGGAGCTTGTTTGAAATATTAATTTAAAGTTTAAATTTTGCTCAATCAAAGGAAAACCCACCTGATATTTTTATGTCAAATGCTTCCATTTAAAATTACAGGAAGATCAGAGGTCATTTGAAATATTAATTTAAACATTCAATTTTTCTCCCGAACGTAAAAATATATCACAAAAAAGTTTCAATTTTGCACAATCAAAGGTAAACCCACCTAATATTTTGATTTCAAATGCTTCCATTTTAAATTTCACGAACATCAGAGCTCATTTGAAATATTAATTTAAATTTTCAATTTTTCTTAATCAGAGGAAAACCAACCTAATATTTTGATGTCAAATGCTTCTATTTTAAATTGGAAGCATTTGACATCAAAATATTAATTTAAAGTTACAAATATTAATTTAAAGTCTCAATTTCACACAATCAGACGAAAACCCACCTAATATTTTAATGTCAAATGCTTCTATTTTAAATTTCACAAAGTTCCAATCTCATTTGAATTATTTATTTAAAGTTTCTATTTTCTAAATTAGATGAAAACTCACCTAATATTTTGATGTCGAATGCTTCCATTTTAAATTTCACGAACATCGAAGCTCGTTTGAAATATTAATTTAAACTTTCAATTTTGCTCAATCAGAGTAAAACCCACCTAATATTTTGATGTCAAATGCTTCTATTTTAAATTGGAAGCATTTGACATCAAAATATTAATTTAAATTTTCAAATATTAATTTAAAATTTTAGTTTTACACAATCAGAGGAAAACCCACCCAATATTTTGATGTCAAATGCTTCCATTTTAAATTTCACAAAGATCGGATCTCGTTTGAAATATTAATTTAAAGTTTCAATTTTGCTCAATCAGAGGAAAACCCACCTAATATTTTGATGTTAAATGCTTCTATTTTAAGTTTCACGGAGATACGAGCTCTTTTGAAATATTAATTTCAAGTTTCAATTTTACATAATCAGTGGAAAACCCACCTAATATTTTGATGTCAAATGCTTCCAATTTAAATTTCATGCAAATCGGAGCTCATTTGAAATATTAATTTTAAGTTTGAATTTTCTCAATCATAGGAAAACCCATCTAATATTTTGATGTCAAATGCTTCCATTTGAAATTTCACAAAGATCGGAGCTCATTTGAAATATTAATTTGAACATTCAATTTTTCTCGCGTACGTAAAAAGTGTCACAAAAAGGTTTCAATTTTGCACAATCATAGGTAAACCCACCTAATATTTTGATGTCAAATGCTTCCATTTTAAATTTCAAGAACAGTGCAGCTCGTTTGAAATATTAATTTAAACTTTCAATTTTGCTCAATTAGAGGAAAACCCACCTAATATTTTGATGTCAAATACTTCTATTTTAAGTTGGAAGCATTTGACATAGAAATATTAATTTAAATTTACAAATATTAATTTAAATTTTTAGTTTTACACAATCAGGGGAAAACCCACATAATATTTTGATGTCAAATGCTTCCATTTTAAATTTCACGAACATTGGAGCTCGTTCCAAATATTAATTTAAACTTTTAATTTTTCTCAATTAGAGGAAAACCCACCTAATATTCTGATGTCAAATGCTTCTATTTTAAATTTCATGCAGATCTGAGCTCATTTGAAATATCAATTTCAAGTTTCAATTTTACACAATCAGTGGAAAACCCATATAATATTTTGATGTCAAATACTTCAAAATTAAATTTCACGAAGATCGGGGCTCATTTGAAATATTAATTTAAAGCTTCAATTTTCTCAATCAGAGGAAAACCCACCAAATATTTTGATGTCAAATACTTCCATTTTACATTTCATGAAGATCGGAGCTCATTTGAAATATTAATTTAAACATTCAATTTTGCTGCCAAACGTAAAATGTGTCACAAAAAAGTTTCAATTTTGAAAAATCAGAGGTAAACCCACGTAATATTTTTAAGTCAAATTATTCAATTTTAAATTTCATGAACATCAGAGCTCGTTTGAAATATTAATTTAAACTTTCAATTTTGCTCAATCAAAGGAAAACCCACCTAATATTTTGATGTCAAATACTTCCAATTTAAATTTCATGAAGATCGGAGCTCATTTGCAATATTAATTTAAAGTTTCAATTTTCTCTATCAGAGGAAAACCCAGCTAATATTTTGATGTCAAATGCTTCCATATTAAATTTCACGAAGATCGGAGCTCATTTAAAATATTAATTTAAACATTCAATTTTGCTCCTAGACATAAAAAGTGTCACAAAAAAGTTTCAATTTTGCACAATCAAAGGTAAACCCACCTAATATTTTGATGTAAAATGCTTCCATTTAAAATTTCACAAAAATAGAAGCTCGTTTGAAATATTAATTTAAACTTTCAATTTTTCTGAATCAGAGTAAAACTAACCTAATATTTTGATGTCAAATGCTTCTATTTTAAATTAGAAGCATTTGACATCAAAATATTAATTTAAAATTTTAGTTTTACACAATAAGAGGAAAACTCACCTAATATTTTACTGTCAAATGCTTCCATTTTAAATTTCACGAAGATCGGATCTCATTTGAAATATTAATTTAAAGTTTCAATTTTGCTCAATCAGAGGAAAACCCACCTAATATTTTGATGTCAAATGCTTCTATTTTAAGTTTCACAGAGATCCGAGCCCATTTTAAATATTAATTTCAAGTTTCAATTTTACACAATCAGTGGAAAACCCACCTAATATTTTGATGTTAAATGCTTGCAATTTAAATTTCACGAAGATCAGAGCTCCTTTGAAATATTAATTTAAAGTTTCAATTTTCTCAATCAGAGGAAAACCCACCTAGTATTTTGATGTCAAATTCTTCCATTTGAAATTTCTTGAAGCTCGGAGCTCAATTGAAATATAAATTTAAACATTCAATTTTTCTCCCGGACGTAAAATGTGTCACAAAAAAGTTTCAATTTTGCACAATCAAAGGTAAACCCACCTAATATTTTGATATCAAATACTTCCATTTTAAATTTAAGGAACATCGGAGCTCGTTTGAAGTATTAATTTAAACTTTCAATTTTTCTCAATCAGAGGAAAACCCACCTAATATTTTGATGTCAAATGCTTCTATTTCAAATTGGAAGCATTTGACATCAAAATATTAATTTAAAGTTTCAGTTTTACAGAATCAAACGAAAACCCACCTAATATTTTGATGTCAAATGGTTCCAATTTAAATTTCATAAAGATCGGATCTCGTTTGAAATATTAATTTAACGTTTCATTTTTGCTCAATCAGAGGAAAACCCACCT
>MU223407.1:827802-846807 GCA_018584345.1 Thuja plicata | reverse complement strand
GCACATAGCTATCAAGTATCATTACTTGAGGGAGCTAGTTTAGAATAAAGAAGTGAGACTGGATTATGTGAACACTAAAGAAAAATTAGTAGACATATTCACAAAGGCACTACCCAAGGATGCTCATGAGTATCTACGAGGTAAAATGGGGGTGATTCCCCTAACTGAGGCTAATTAAGTTCTGTATGGTATTGTTGCATCAAATATTACATTCAAAATACTTGATACATTGATTCACAGTAAGTCACACTTTAGGTTGCTGACTAAAGTTGTGAAGTTGAAAAAGAAAAAAAGAAAAAGAAAATCAGTCATAATCAAGATGCCAGGATTAGCATGATACTGAAGATCTACATGATAAATATATCAACGTCTTTGGCATTGTTGTCAAAGAGGGAGAGATTGCCTAGAGGAAGAGATTACCTAGAGGGAGAGATTACATAAAGAAAGAAGTAGAAAGAGGGAAAGATTACCTATATAGAGGCAGAAGTTACTATTGAAAACATTGAAGTTATTATCTACTCAGAGGGAGTCTACAGATGATTAGACACAGATGATTACAATGTGATTACAGACACAGAGGGAGAAATGTTTTATAGATGAGAATCAGAATGAAGCTAAAGACATTAATGAAGATTGTTGATATCAAGGAACACAGGTGACTTTTTGGATTGTATGGTAACTATGCTTGTTAAATCATTGTTTTAATGTTTTGTGTTTCCATCAATGCCAAAGAGGGATATTGTTGGAAAGTGACAATGCAAGCAATTGTTATTTTGTCATTGCTGTCAAACCTTAACTAGTGAGACTATTGTTATCTGTTTGAGTACCATATCTATTGTTGATGAAGAAGATTTAACAAGAAGACCAAGTAAATGGTTGAGTTAAGGCAAATAAAAGGGTACTTGATCAGTTGGCACTCTGGCAAAGTAATTAGTTGTTTATATTTCAAAGGCAATTTTTCTGGCTATTTTGTGCCGAGCAAGTTTGGCTTGTGCTAAGAAAAGTTTCTTGTGCCGAGAAAATTTGTTTGTGACAAGCAATTTTGTTCAGTGCTAAGCACCAGTGAAATTTCCGAGTGGAAACAGTGATGTTGGTCGACTTACAGTATTTGGATTAATGATGAGATTTGAGATCTCTGGCTGACTTAGTTAATTTTATTGGGATATGTAATGTTAATTAAAGATTGATCCACATAATTTAATGCATGGGTAACCATAATTAATGCATGGTTACAAGATTTAATTAAAGACTACTTTGGAGAAGTAAATGTAATGCAATGATGGAATGATCCATTGGATCTGACCTAACCTAAGATCTACGATCTTGATTAAGCGACAAAAGATATATTTGACCTAGATAGAGAGGTATATGATAACCTCATCAAGGGGATTATTCATTGAGTGTGCTGCTTAATGTGAAGTACATGTATGTATGCAAGAGGATTGCATGGTTGATTTACTGATTGGCATGATCTAGCAGAGAAGGCTGAATATAGAAGTAGAGAGTTGCATGTGATTGCTTGACAGATTTCCAAGTAGATCAGAAGACTGAAATGACAATGCAGGCCATCTAGTAAGTTAACATCAGAGCTGTAATTGGATCTAAATTTTCAAAGTAAGTTGTATGTATTAGATCACAACTGCTGATTACTTTTTAACCATTGTATCAGTTAAAATCCTTTAACAAGGTTGACCTAACATTCATTTCTATAAATCCTCTAACAAGGTGACATTCAAGTGGAATGTTCTAAGTCCTCTAACAAGGCCACTCCTGACAAGGTGATTAAATCCTTTAACTAGGTCACACCTAACTATGTGTTATTGTAACCTTTAACAGGGTTGGCTCCTCACAGAGCTCACTTTAGAAGAGTGAAACTTGGTAGCATGTTACTGGTGGTTTTTCCCATATTGGGTTTCCACATTAAATACTTATGTCAACTTGTGTGAATGCTTATGGTTTGTTTTACTGTTATATTTCTACAAGCTAATTACATTAGACAGTAAGCTGCATGATTAAAGTTGTTGACATATGCTACTGCTGCCGAGTAGATCTAAAATATAGAAAGTTTTATTTTCTACATCTAGACCTGAGGATACTGATTCACCCCTCCCCTCTCAGTTATTCTAAAATCATTCTAAAAAAACCCACCTAATATTTTGACATCAAATGCTCCTATTTTAAATTGGAAGCATCTGACATCAAAATATTAATTTAAAGTTTCAAATATTAATTTAAAGTTTTAGTTTTACATAATCAGAGGAAAACCCACCTAATATTTTGATTTCAAATGCTTCTATTTTAAATTTCATGGATATCCGAGCTAGTTAAAAATATTAATTTCAAGTTTCAATTTTACACAATCAGTGGAAAACCCACCTAATATTTTGATGTCAAATGCTTCGAGTTTAAATTTCACGAAGATCGGAGCTCATTTGAAATATTAATTTAAAGTTTCAATTATTTCAATCAGAGCAAAACCCACCTAAAATTTTGATGTCAAATGCTTCCATTTTAAATTTCACGAAGCTCGTAGCTCATTTGAAATATTAGTTTTAACATTCAATTTTGCTCCCGGACATAAAATATGTCAAAAAAAGTTTCAATTTTGCACAATCAGAGGTAAACCCACCTAATATTTTGATTTCAAATGCTTCCATTTTAAATATCATGAACATCGGAGCTCGTTTGAAATATTAATTTAAACTTTCAATTTTACTCAATCAGAGGAAAACCCACCTAATATTTTGATGTCAAATGCTTCTATTTTATATTGGAAGCATCTGACATCAAAATATTAATTTAAAGTTTCAAGTATTAATTTAAAGTTTTAGTTTTACACAATCAGAGGAAAACCCACCTAATATTTTAATGTCAAATGCTTCTATTTTAAATTTCACAAAGATTGGATCTCATTTGAAATATTAATTTAAAGTTTTACTTTTGCTCAATCAGAGGAAAAACCACCTAATATTTTGATGTCAAATACTTCTATTTAAAATTTCACAGAGATTCGAGCTCGTTTGAAATATTAATTTCAATTTTCAAATTTACAAAATTAATGGAAAACCCACCTAATATTTTGATGTCAAATGCTTCCAATTTAAATTTCACAAAGATCGGAGCTCATTTGAAATATAAATTTCAAGTTTCAATTTTCTCAATCAGAGGAAAACCCACCTAATATTTTGATGTCAAATGCTTCCATTTTAAATGTCACGAAGATCGGAGCTCATTTGAAATATTAATTTAAACATTCAATTTTGCTCCCAGACGTAAAACGTGTCACAAAAAAGTTTCAATTTTGCACAATCAGAGGTAAACCCACCTAATATTTTGATGTCAAATGCTTCCATTTTAAATTTCACGAACATCGGAGCTTGTTTGAAATATTAATTTAAACTTTCAATTTTGCTCAATCAGAGGAAAACCCACCTAATATTTTGATGTCAAATGCTTCTATTTTAAACTGGAAGCATCTGACATCAAAATATTAATTTAAAGTTTCAGTTTTACACAATCAGAGGAAAACCCACCTAATATTTTAATGTCAAATGCTTCCATTTTAAATTTCACGAAGATCGGATCTCGTTTGAAATATTAATTTAAAGTTTTAATTTTGCTCAATCAGAGGAAAACCCACCTAATATTTTGATGTCAAATGCTTCTATTTTAAATTTCATGGAGATCCAAGCTTGTTTGAAATATTAATTTCAAGTTTCAATTTTACACAATTAATGGAAAACAAACCTAGTTTTTTTATGTCAAATGCTTCCAATTTAAATTTCACAAAGATTGGAGCTCGTTTGAATATAAATTTAAAGTTTCAATTATCTCCATTAGAGGAAAAGCCACCTAATATTTTTATGTCAAATGCTTCAATTTTAAATTTCACAAAGATCGAAGCTTATTTGAAATATTAATTTAAACATTAAATTTGGCTCTCGGACGTAAAACGTGTCGCAAAAAAGTTTCAAATTTGCACAATCAGACGTAAACCCAACTAATATTTTGATGTCAAATGCTTCCATTTTAAATTTCATGAACATCAGAGCTCCTTTGAAATATTAATTTAAACTTTCAATTTTGCTTAATCAGAGGAAAACCCACCTAATATTTTGATGTCAAATGCTTCCATTTTAATTTGGAAGCATCTGACATAAAAATATTAATTTAAAGTTTCAAATATTAATTTAAAGTTTCAGTTTTACACAATCAGAGGAAAACACAGCTAATATTTTAATGTCAAATGCTTCCATTTTAAATTTCACAAAGATCGGATCTCGTTTCAAATATTAATTTAAAGTTGCTCAATCGGAAGAAAACCCACCTAATATTTTGATGTCAAAATCTTCTATTTTAAATTTCATGGAGATCCGAGCTCATTTGAAATATTAATTTCAAGTTTCAATTTTAAATAATCAGTGGAAAACCCACCTAATATTTTAATGTCAAATGCTTCCATTTTAAATTTCATGAAGACCAGATCTCGTTTGAAATATTAATTTAAAGTTTCAATTTTGCTCAATCAGAGGAAAACCCACCTAATGTTTTGATGTCAAATGCTTCTATTTTATATTTCATAAAGATTCAAGCTCATTTGAAATATTAATTTTAAGTTTCAATTTTACATAATCAGTGGAAAACCCACCTAATATTTTGATGTCAAATGCTTCCAATTTAAATTTCATTAAGATCGTAGCTCGTTTGAAATATTAATTTAAAGTTTCAATTATCTTAATTAGAGGAAAATCCACATAATATTTTGATGTCAAATGCTTCCATTTTAAATTTCACGAAGATCGGAGCTCATTTGAAATATTAATTTAAACATTCAATTTTGCTCCCGGACGTAAAACATGTCACAAAAATGTTTCAATTTTGCACAATTAGAGGTAAACCCACCTAATATTTTGATGTCAAATGCTTCCATTTTAAATTTCACGAACATTAGAGCTCCTTTGAAATATTAATTTAATCTTTCAATTTTGCTCAATCATAGGAAAACTCACCTAATATTTTGATGTGAAATGCTTCTATTTTAAATTGGAAGCATCTAACATCAAAATATTAATTTAAAGTTTCAATTTTACAGAGTATAAGGAAAACCCACCTAATATTTTAATGTCAAATGCTTCCATTTTAAATTTCACGAAGATCAGATCTCATTTGAAATATTAATTTAAAGTTTCAATTTTTCTCAATCAGAGGTAAACCCACCTAATATTTTGATGTCAAATGCTTTCATTTTAAATTTCACGGAGATCTGAGCTCGTTTGAAATATTAATCTCAATTTTCAATTTTACACAATCAGGGGAAAACCCACCTAATATTTTGATGTCAAATTGCTTCCAATTTAAATTTCATGAAGATCAAAGCTAGTTGAAATATTAATTTAAAGTTTCAATTCTCTCAATCAGAGGAAAACCCACCTAATATTTTGATGTCAAATGCTTCCATTTTAAATTTCATGAAGATCAGAGCTCATTTGAAATATTAATTTAAACATTCAATTTTGCTCCCGAACATAAAACGTGTCACAAAAAAGTTTCAATTTTTCACAATCAGAGGTAAACCCAATTAATATTTTGATGTCAAAGGCTTCCATTTTAAATTTCATGAGCATCAGAGCTCGTTTGAAATATTAATTTTAACTTTCAATTTTGCTCAATCAGAGGAAAACCCACCTAATATTTTGATGTCAAATGCTTATTTTTTAAATTGGAAGCATCTGACATCAAAATATTAATTTTAAATTTCAAATATTAATTTAAAGTTTCAGTTTTACACAATCAGAGGAAAACCCACCTAATATTTTAATGTCAAATGCTTTCATTTTAAATTTCAAGAAGATCGGATCTCGTTTGAAATATTAATTTAAAGTTTGAATTCTCTCAATGAGAGGAAAACCCACCTAATAGTTTGATGTCAAATACTTCCATTTTAAATTTCACAAAGATAGGAGCTAATTTAAAATATTAATTTAAATATTCAATTTTCCTCCCGAACGTAAAATGTGTCACAAAAAAGTCTCAATTTTGCACAATTAGAGGTAAACCCACCTAATATTTTGATGTCAAATGCTTCCATTTTAAATTTCATGAACATCGGAGCTTGTTTGAAATATTAATTTAAACTTTTAATTTTGCTTAAATAGAGGAAAACCCACCTAATATTTTGATGACAAATGCTTCTATTTTAAATTTTACGGAGATTGGAGCTCGTTTGAAATATTAATTTCAAGGTTCAATTTTACACAATCAGTGGAAAACCCACCTAATATTTTGATGTCAAATGCTTCCAATTTAAATTTCACGAAGATTGGAGCTTGTTTAAAATATTAATTTAAAGTTTGAATTCTCTCAATAAGAGGAAAACGCACCTAATAGTTTGATGTCAAATGCTTCCATTTTAAATTTCACGAAGATAGGAGCTCATTTAAAATATTAATTTAAATATTCAATTTTACTCCCGGACGTAAAACGTGTCACAAACAAGTTTCAATTTTGCACAATCAGAGGTAAACCCACCCAACATTTTGATGTCAAATGCTTGCATTTTAAATTTCACGAACATCGGAGCTTGTTTGATATATTAATTTAAACTTTTAATTTTGCTTAACCAGAGGAAAACTTACCTAATATTTTGATGACAAATGCTTCTATTTTAAATTTGAACCATATTAATTTAAAGTTTCAAATATTAATTTAAAGTTTCAGTTTTAAACAATCAGAGGAAAACCCACCTAATATTTTAATGTCAAATGCTTCCATTTTAAATTTCACGAATATCGGATCTCGTTTGAAATATTAATTTAAAGTTTCAATTTTTGCTCAATTAGAGGAAAACCCACCTAATATTTTGATTTCAAATGCTTCTATTTAAATTTCATGGAGATCTGAGCTCATTTGAAATATTAATTTCAAGTTTCAATTTTACACAATCAGTGGAAAACCCACCTAATATTTTGATGTCGAATGCTTCCAATTTTAGTTTCACGAAGATCAGAGCTCGTTTGAAATATTAATTTAAAGTTTCAATTTTCTCAATCAGAGGAAAACCCACCTAATATTTTGATGTCAAATGCTTCCATTTTAAATTTAATGAAAATCAGAGCTCATTTGAAATACTAATTTAAACATTCAATCTTGCTCCCGGACGTAAAACATGTCACAAAAAGGTTTCAATTTTGCACAATTAGACGTAAACCCACCTAATATTTTGATGTCAAATGCTTCCATTTTAAATTTCATGAACATCGGAGCTCATTTGAAATATTAATTTAAACATTCAATTTTGCTTAATTAGAGGAAAACCCACCTAATATTTTGATGTCAAATGCTTCTATTTTAAATTGGAAGCATCTGATATAAAAATATTAATTTAAAGTTTCAAATATTAATTTAATCTTTCAGTTTTACACAATCAGAGGAAAACCCACCTAATATTTTAATGTCAAATGCTTCCATTTTAAATTTTACGAAGATCGGATCTCATTTGAAATATTAATTTAAAGTTTCAATTTTGCTCAATTAGAGGAAAACCCACCTAATATTTTGATGTCAAATGCTTCTATTTTAAATTGGAAGCATTTGACATCAAAATATTAATTTAAAGTTTCAGTTATACACAATTAGAGTAAAACCCACCTAATATTTTAATATCAAATGCTTCCATTTTAAATTTCTCAAAGATGGGATCTCATTTGAAATATTAATTTAAAGTTTCAATTTTGCTCATTCAGAGAGAAACCCACCTAATATTTTATATCAAATGCTTCTATATTAAATTTCATGGAGATCCGAGCTTGTTTGAAATATTAATTTCAAGTTTCAATTTTACACAATCAAAGGAAAACCCACCTAATATTTTGATGTCAAATGATTCTAATTTAAATTTCATGAAGATCAAAGCTCGTATAAAATATTAATTTAAAGTTTCAATTTTGCTCAATCAAAGGAACACCCACATAATATTGTGATGTCAAATTCTTCCATTTTAAATTTCACGAAGATCTGAGCTCGTTTGAAATATTAATTTAAAGCTTCAATTTTGCTCCCGGACATAAAACGTGTGACAAAAAAGTTTAAATTTTGCACAATCAGAGGTAAACCCAGCTAATATTTTGATGTCAAATTCTTCAATTTTAAATTTCATGAACATCGGAGCTCGTTTGAAATATTAATTTAAACTGTCAATTTTGCTCAATCAGAGGAAAACCCACCTAATATTTTGATGTCAAATGCTTCTATATTAAATTAGAAGCATTTGACATCAAAATATTAATTTAAAGTTTGAAATATTAATTAAAATTTTCTATTTTATACTATCAGAGAAAAACCCACCTAATATTTTAATGTCAAACGCTTCCATTTTAAATTTCATGAAGATCGGATCTCGTTTGAAATATTAATTTAAAGTTTCAATTTTTCTCAATTAGAGGAAAACCCACCTAATAATTTGATCTCAAATGCTTCTATTTTAAATTTCATGGAGATCCGAACTCGTTTGAAATATTAATTTCAAGTTTCAATTTTACACAATCAGTGGAAAACCCACCCAATATTTTGATGTCAAATGCTTCCAATTTAAATTTCACAAAGATCGGAGCTCGTTTGAAATATTAATTTAAAGTTTCAATTTTGCTCAATCAGAGGAAAACCCACCTAATATTTTGATGTCAAATACTTCCATTTTAACTTTCACGAAGATCAAAGGTCGTTTGAAATATTAATTTAAACTTTCAATTTTTCTCCCAGACGTAAAATGTGTCACAAAAAATTTTCAATTTTGCACAATCAGAGGTAAACCCACCTAATATTTTGATGTTATATGCTTCCATTTTAAATTTCATGAACATCGGAGCTCGTTTGAAGTATTAATTTAACCTTTCAATTTTTCTCAATCAGAGGAAAACCCACCTAATATTTTGATGTCAAATGCTTCTATTTTAAATTGGAAGCATTTGACATCAAAATATTAATTTAAATTTTTAGTTTTACACAATGAGAGGAAAACCCACCTAATATTTTAATGTCAAATGCTTCCATTTTAAATTTCACGAAGATCAGATCTCGTTTAAAATATTAATTTAAAGTTTTGAATTTTCTCAATCAGAGGAAAACCCACCTAATATTTTCATGTCAAATACTTCTTTTTTAAATTTTACGGAGATCTGAGCTCGTTTGAAATATTTATTTCAAGTTTCAATTTTACACAATCAGTGGAAAACCCACCTAATATTTTGATAGCAAACATTTCCAATTTAAATTTTATGAAGATCAGATCACGTTCGAAATGTTAATTTAAAATTTCAATTTTCCTCAATTAGAGGAAAACCCAACTAATATTTTGATGTCAAATGCTTCCATTCTAAATTTTACGAATATCAGAGCTTGTTTGAAATATTAATTTAAACATTCAGTTTTGCTCTCGGACGTAAAATGTGTCACAAAAAATTTTCAATTTTGCACAAATATCAGAGGTAAACCCACCTAATATTTTGATTTCAAATGCCTACATTTTAAATTTCATGAACATCAGAGCTCTTTTGAAATATTAAGTTAAACCTTCAATATTGCTTAATCAGAGGAAAACCCACCTAAAATTTTGATGTCAAATGCTTCTATTTTAAATTGGAACCATTTGACATCAAAATATTAATTTAAAGTTTCAAATATTAATTTAAAGTTTTAGTTTTACACAATCAGAGGAAAACCCACCTAATATTTTAATGTCAAATGCTTCCATTTTAAATTTCATGAAGATCGGATCTCATTTGAAATATTAATTTAAAGTTTTAATTTTGCTCAATCAGACGAAAACCCACCTAATATTTTGATGTCAAATGCTTCTATTTTAAATTTCAAGTAGATCCGAGCTCGTTTGAAATATTATTTTCAAGTTTCAATTTCACACAATCAGTGTAAAACCTACCTAATATTTTGATGTCAAATGCTTCCAATTTAAATTTCACGAAGATCAGAGCTCGTTTGAAATATTAATTTAAAGTTCCAATTTTTCTCAATCAGAGCAAAACCTCCCTAATATTTTGATATCAAATGCTTCCATTTTAAATTTCATGAAGATTTTAGCTCGTTTGAAATATTAATTTAAAGTTTCAATTTTGCTCCTGGACATAAAACATGTTACAAAGAAGTTTCAATTTCTCACAATCAGAGGTAAACCCACCTAATATTTTGATGTCAAATGCTTCCATTTTAAATTTCACGAACATCGGAGCTTGTTTGCAATATTAATTTAAAGTTTCAATTTTTCTTAATCAGAGGAAAACCCACCTAATATTTTGATGTCAAATGCTTCTATTTAAAATTTTATGTAGATATGAGCTCGTTTGAAATATTAATTTCAAGTTTCAATTTTACACAATCAGTGGAAAACCCACCTAATATTTTGATGTCAAATGCTTCCAATTTAAATTTCACAAAAATAATAGCTCGTTTCAAATATTAATTTAAAGTTTCAATTTTGCTCAATCAGAGGAAAACCCACCTAATATTTTGATGTTAAATGCTTCCATTCTAAATTTCATGAAGATCGGAGCTCGTTAGAAATATTAATTTAAATATTCAATTTTCCTCCTGGACGTAAAACGTGTCACAAAAGAGTTTCAATTTTGCACAATCAGAGGTAAACCCACAATATTTTGATGTGAAATGCTTCCATTTCAAATTTCACAAACATTAGAGCTCATTTGAAATATTAATTTAAACTCTCATTTTTGCTCAATCAGAGGAAAACCCACCTAATATTTTGATGTCAAATGTCAAACTATTTTAAATTTCATGGATATCCGAGTTGTTTTGAAATATTAATTTCAAGTTTCAATTTTACACAATCAGTGGAAAACCCACCTAATATTTTGATGTCAAATGCTTCCAATTTAAATTTCATGAAGATCGGAGTTCATTTGAAATATTAATTTAAAGTTTCTATTTTCCTCAACTAGAGGATAACCCACCTAATATTTTGACTTCAAATGCTTCCATTTTAAATTTCATGAAGATCGGAGCTCATTTGAAATATTAATTTAAAATTTCAATTTTTCTCCCAAACGTAAAATGTGTCACAAAAAAAATTCAATTTTGCACAATCAGAGCTAAACCCACCTAATATTTTGATGTCAAATGCTTCTATTTTAAATTTCACGAACATTGAAGCTCTTTTGAAATATTAATTTTGCTCAATCAGAGGAAAACCCACCTGATATTTTGGTGTCAAATTCTTCTATTTTAAATTGGAAGCATTCGACATAAAAATATTAATTTAAAGTTTCAGTTTTACCCAATCAGAGGAAAACCCACCTAATATTTTAATGTATAATGCTTCCATTTTAAATTTCATGAAGATCAGATCTCATTTGAAATATTAATTTAAAGTTTCAATTTTACTCAATTGGAGGAAAACCCACCTAATATTTTGATGTCAAATGCTTCTATTTTAAATTTCACGGAGATCCGAGCTCATTTGAAATATTAATTTCAAGTTTCAATTTTACACAATCAGTGGAAAACCCACCAAATATTTTGATGCAAATTCTTCCAAATTCTTCATGAACATCAGAGGTCATTTGAAATATTAATTTAACCTTTCAATTTTGCTTAACCAGAGGAAAACCCACCTAAAATTTTGATGTCAAATGCTTCTATTTTAAATTGGAAGAATTTGACATCAAAATATTAATTTAAAGTTTCAGTTTTACACAATCAGAGGAAAACCCACCTAATATTTTAATGTCAAATGCTTCCATTTTAAATTTCACGAAGATCGGATCTCATTTGAAATATTAATTTAAAGTTTCAATTTTGTTCAATCAGAGAAAAACCCACATAATATTTTTATGTCAAATCGTTCTAATTTAAATTTCATGGAGATTTGAGCTCGTTTGAAATATCAATTTTGAGTTTCAATTTTTCAAAATTAGTGGAAAACCCACCTAATATTTTGATGTCAAATGCTTCCAATTTAAATTTCATGAAGATTGGAGCTCGTTTGAAATAATAATTTAATGTTTCAATTTTGCTCAATCAGAGGAAAACCCACCTAATATTTTGATGTCAAATGCTTCCATTTTAAATTTCTTGAAGATCTGAGCTCGTTTGAAATATTTATTTAAAGTTTCAATTTTTCTCCCGGACGTAAAACGTGTCACAAAAAAGTTTCAATTTTTCACAATCAGAGGTAAACCCACCTAATATTTAATTTTCAAATGCTTCATTTTAAATTTCATGAACATCGGAGCTCATTTGAAATAATAATTTAAACTTTCAATTTTTCTCAATCAGAGGAAACACGCCTAATATTTTGATGTCAAATGCTTCTATTTTAAATTGGAAGCATTTGACATACAAATATTAATTTAAAGTTTCAAATATTAATTTAAAGTTTCATTTTTACACAATCAGAGGAAAACCCACCTAATATTTTAATGTCAAATGCTTCCATTTTAAATTTCATGAAGATCATATCTCATTTGAAATATTAATTTGAAGTTTCAATTTTGCTCCCAGACGTAAAACGTGTAATAGAAAAGTTTCAATTTTGCACAATCAGAGGTAAACCCACCTAGTATTATGATGTGAAATGCTTCCATTTTAAATTTCATGAACATCGAAGCTTGTTTGAAATATTATTTTAAACTTTCAATTTTGCTTAATCAGAGGAACACCCACCTAAAATTTTGATGTCAAATGCTTTTATTTTAAATAGGAAGCATTTGACATCAAAATATTAATTTAAAGTTTACACAATCAAAGGAAAACCCACCTAATATTTTGATGTCAAATGCTTCTATTTTAAATTTCACAAAGATCGGATCTTGTTTGAAATATTAATTTAAAATTTCTATTTTGCTCAATCAGAGGAAAACCCACCTAATATTTTGATGTAAAACGCTTCTATTTTAAATTTCATGGGGATCCGAGCTCATTTGAATTACTAATTTCAAGTTTTAGTTTTACACAATCAATGGAAAATGCACCTAATATTTTGATGTCAAATGCTTCCAATTTAAATTTCACGAAGATCGGAAGTCATTTGAAATATTAATTTAAAGTTTTAAACATTCAATTTTGCTCCCACACGTAAAACATGTCACAAAAAAGTTTCAATTTTGCACAATCAGAGGTAAACCCACCTAATATTTTGATGTCAAATGCTTCCATTTTAAATTTCACTAACATTGGAGATCATTTGAAATATTAATTTAAACTTTCAATTTTGCTCAATCGGAGAAAAACCCACCTAATATTTTTATGTCAAATGCTTCTAGTTTAAATTGGAAGCATTTGACATCAAAATACTAATTTAAAGTTTCAAATATTAGTTTAAAGTTTCAATTTTCCACAGTCAGAGGAAAACACACCTAATATTTTGATGTCAAATGCTTCCATTTTAAATTTCACAAAGATCAGATATCGTTTGAAATATTAATTTAAAGTTTCAATTTTGCTCAATCAGAGGAAAACCCACCTAATATTTTGATGTCAAATACTTCTGTTTTAAATTTCATGGAGATCTGAGCTTGTTTGAAATATTAATTTAAAGTTTTAATTTTACAAAATCAGTGGAAAACCCATCTAATATTTTGATGTTAAATGCTTCCATTTAAATTTCACAAAGATAGGAGCTTATTTAAAATATTAATTTAAACATTCAATTTTTCTCCTAGACGTAAAATGTGTCACAAAAAAGTTTCAATTTTGCACAATCAGAAGAAAACCCACCTAATATTTTGATGTCAAATGCTTCCATTTTAAATTTCATGAACATCATAGCTCGTTTGAAACATTAATTTAAACTTTCAATTTTGCTCAATCAGAGGAAGACGCACCTAATATTTTGATGTCAAATGCTTCTATTTTAAAATGGAAGCATTTGACATCACAATATTAATTTAAAGTTTAAAATATAAATTTAAAGTTTCAGTTTTACACAATCAGAGGAAACCCCACCTAATATTTTGATGTCAAATGCTTCCATTTTAAATTTCACGAAGATCGAATCTCGTTTGAAATATTACTTTAAAGTTTCAATTTTCCTCAATCAGAGGAAAACCCACCTAATATTTTGATGTCAAATGCTTCTATTTTAAATTTCATGGAGATCCAAGATCATTTGAAATATTAATTTCAAGTTTCAATTTTACACAATCAGTGGAAAACCCACCTAATATTTTGATGTTAAATGCTTCCAATTTAAATTTCACGAAGATCGGAGCTCATTTGAAATATTAATTTAAAGTTTCAATTTTCTCAATCAGAGGAAAACCTACCTAATATTTTGATATCAAATGCTTGCATTTTAAATTTCACGAAGATCAGAGCTCATTTGAAATATTAATTTAAACATTCAATTTTGCTCCTGGATGTAAAATGTGTTAGAAAAAAGTTTCAATTTTTCACAATCAGAGGTAAACCCACCTAATATTTTGATGTCAAATGCTTCAATTTTAAATTTCATGAACATCAGAGCTCGTTTGAAATATTAATTTAAACTTTCAATTTTGCTCAATCAAAGGAAAACCCTCCTAATATTTTGATGTTAAATGCTTCTATTTTAAATTGGAACCATTTGACATCAACATTTTAATTTAAAGTTTCAAATACTAATTTAAAGTTTTAGTTTTACACAATTAGAGGAAAACCCACCTAATATTTTCATGTCTAATGCTTCCATTTTAAATTTCACGAAGATTGGATCTCGTTTGAAATATTAATTTGAAGTTTCAATTTTGCTCAATCAGAGCAAAAGCCACCTAATATTTTGATGTCAAATTATTCTATTTTAAATTTCATGGAGATCCAAGCTCGTTTGAAATATTAATTTCAAGTTTCAATTTTACACAATCAGTGGAAAACCCACCTAATATTTCGATGTCAAATGCTTTCAATTTAAATTTCACGAAGATTGGAGCTCATTTGAAATATTAATTTAAAGTTTCAATTTTCTCAATCAGAGGAAAACCCACCTAATATTTTGATGTCAAACGCTTCCATTTTAAATTTCATGAATATCAGAGCTCATTTGAAATATTAATTTAAACATTCAATTTTGCTCCTAGACGTAAAATGTGTCATAAAAAGTTTCAATTTTGCACAATCAGAGGTAAACCCACCTAATATTTTGATGTCAAACGCTTCCATTTCAAATTTTACGAACATCAAAGCTCGTTTGAAATATTAATTTAAACTTTCAATTTTTCTCAATTACAGGAAAACCCACCTAATATTTTGATGCCAAATGCTTCTATTTTAAATTGGAAGAATTTGACATCAAAATATTAATTTAAAGTTCTAGTTTTACACAATCAGAAGAAAACCCACCTAATATTTTGATGTCAAATGCTTCCATTGTAAATTTCATGAAGACTGGATCTCATTTGAAATATTAATTTAAAGTTTCAATTTTGATCAATCAGAGGAAAACCCACCTAATATTTTGATGTCAATTGCTTCTATTTTAAATTTCATGAAGATTCGAGCTCGTTTGGAATATTAATTTGAAGTTTCAATTTTACACAATCAGTGGAAAACCCACTTAATATTTTGATGTCATATGCTTTCAATTTAAATTTCACAAAGATCGGAGCTTTTTTGAAATATTAATTTAAAGTTTCAATTTTCTCAATTAGAGGAAAAACCACCTAATATTTTGATGTCAAATGCTTCCATTTTAAATTTCATGAAAATCGGAGCTCATTTAAAATATTAATTTAAACATTCAATTTTGCTCCCAGACGTAAAATGTGTCACAAAAAAGTTTCAATTTTGTACAATAAGAGGTAAACCAACCTAATATTTTGATGTCAAATGCTTCCATTTTAAATTTCACGAACATCGGAGCTCGTTTGAAATATTAATTTAAACTTTCAATTTTGCTCAATCAGAGGAAAACCCACCTAATATTGTCATGTCAAATGCTTCTATTTTAAATTTGAAGCATATTACATCAAAATATTAATTTTAAGTTTCAAATATTAATTTTAAGTTTCAGTTTTACACAATCGGAGGAAAACCCACCTAATATTTTGATGTCAAATGCTTCCATTTTAAATTTCACGAAGATCAGATCTCGTTTGAAATATTAATTTAAAGTTTCAATTTTTCTCGATCAGAGGAAAACCCACCTAATATTTTGATGTCAAATGCTTCTATTTTAAATTTCACGGAGATCCAAGCTCATTTGAAATATTAATTTCAAGTTTCAATTTTACACAATCAGTTGAAAACCCACCTAATATTTTGATGTCAAATGCTTCCAATTTAAATTTCACAAAGATCGGAGGTCGATTGATATATTAATTTGAACCTTCAATTTTCTCAATCAAAGGAAAACCCACATAATATTTTGATGTCAAATGCTTGCATTTTAAATTTCATGAATATCGGAGCTCATTTGAGATATTAATTTAAACATTCAACTTTTCTCGCGTACATAAAAGGTGTCACAAAAAAGTTTCAATTTTGCACAATCAGAGGTAAACCCACCTAATATATTGATGTCAAATGCTTCCATTTTTAATTTCATGAACATTGGAGCTTGTTTAAAATATTAATTTAAACTTTCAATATTTCTCAATCAGAGGAAAACCCACCTAATATTTTGATGTCAAATGCTTCTATTTTAAATTGGAAGCATTTGACATCTATATATATATATTAATTGGTAAAAGGTCGAGGCCAAAATTTTTTATTAATATAATTTGAAATTACAATCTCCATTCACTGCGGGCACTGGTAGGAAAGAATGGAGAAGGAAACCTCCAGTCTGTCCCGTGACCGAAGTTCGGATCGTTAGTTTTCATAAAATTTGAGGGCATACCCTCATTTACACTAGAAATGGACTTATCCATTAGTTTATGGCAAAGATACATATATATTTAGAGTTCAATCTGTACTTTGAAATAGTGTATTATTAGTATTCCCTACTAAAACCTTATAATGTGATATCATTCTTTAGTTGATTGTTCCTTTTCCTTTGTAAACATGTCTTTTTCCTTCTATGTTCCGGATTCCTTGATGTCTAGTTATTTATCCTCACTTGATCCTGTATCATCTATCTAATTCCAATATTCTGGGTATATAGATTTCATACTTTATCGCACAACCTGTACCTGCACATCCTTTCTAAAATACATTCTTACCTTTACCTGTATTAGCAAGGTGAGTAAATGATATTCCTAGTAAAATATAAAAGTCAATTTTAATTTGGTTTGCACAGGTCCTTACTTGTGGAATTATTTCCTCTAGTTGAATCTTCAATCTCGAAACAAAGTCAATAAGCCCCATATATATACAAATATCAGTGACTTCCATCTTATACCATCTTTAATGTTTATGAATATTTGCATACATATGTTTGTGTTTATATATATATATATATATATATATATATATATATATATATATATATATATATATATATATATTCTGTATCTTTTATATAATATGTTATAGAGAGACTATAAGTTAAAAGTTATGTTTCTATATATTACAGAACCCTTTAGAGCCTTTTAAGATCTTTGAAACTATTTTGAGAGAAAATCATCATAAATTTCTAAACTATTCATGTATTAACAACTGTATTCTGCATACTTATGATAATAGTTCTGCAATATATTATATGGTTCTTGCTCATTTAAAATTAAAATTTAATCATGTGTCTGGTCCTGTACCTTTATCTATTCACCTTCAAGAGTACCCAAAGAAAACCATCCCTATTTCATCTTAGTGTCATTTGCTAAGTCCCTCGAGAATTCCTAGAAAAATCAGCAAGAAATGGGACAAAAATAAAATCAATAATCCTTACCTTGAAGCATATCCGGGACTATGGTTAGACTTCAAGATAAGAGACTATAAATATTATTCTATTCTGTGTTTACAAGAATCTATCTTTTGAGCTTCCTGGGTCATTGTTGTCTACTTAAAACATTGGCTCCTTTAATCGCTTATTCTACTTGAGTTTAGCCTTCTGCCATTTGTCCTCCCTCTTCATGTAGTTGTTACACTCAGTATATGTTGTCAGTATATTTCTTCCAAATATGCTAATTTTAGTTTCAGTTATGTGCATTTTCTATTCATAATCCTGTGAGTTGTACACATGTCATATTTGATTGCAATTCTATCTATTCCTCATCTATAATATACTATTTTATTTTTCTAGATTTGCCTTATCTATTTAAGAATATCATCAATATACTATAATAATCATTCCTTGCAACATTATGGAAATCTTTGAAGGCTTAAATCATAGTATTAATTCACACCATAATCTAAAACTAAAACCTTTTTTGAAAATATAACCATGAGTACCATCTGTAAGCATCTGGATGAAAATATGTATAATGTTACTGTATGTGTGTGTATATATATATATATATATATATATATATATATATATATGAAATACTGGTCCATTAAAAGTCTGAGTAATCAAACATATATACATATGTATATGAGTATATATATATATATATATATATATATATATATATATATTTATATATACATCTATATATACCTATATTCATAAAGATAATACTTATGTTTATAAATACAAATATAAATACATGTATCTATATATGTATATATATATATTTATATGTTCTAATCTTGTGTACCAGTTCAGCACCAATTTCAGATTTCCTCTATTTCCATACTTCTTACTAATTATCTATGAAATTAGAGAGACTTCACTAAATTTTATCAGGGCAGAGGTCATATCTATACCTTCCTTTTCCTGTTTTCACCAGTCTAAGCATACCATCCCATAATGACTTAGTCTAGAACTGCATATTAATAATTTTGAAGCAACTGAGATTCCTATACATACCCATCCATATATGTTTAAAATTAAAAAGAAAGACCTATATTTTCAAGTGTATATATATATGATATACAAGTATATATAAATAAACCCATATATCAATATATATATATATATATATATATATATATATATATATTAGTGCCTATATATTATCTCTG
>MU223407.1:806993-827752 GCA_018584345.1 Thuja plicata | reverse complement strand
ATATATATATATATATATATTAGTGCCTATATATTATCTCTGCAAAAACATTATTTACCTGTTAAGAAAGATATGCATAACATATTACTTATATATCATCTTCACATAATACCTTCCAAAGTCTCTATACATATATATGCTATCCATGTCCGTATTTATAATATCTATCCTTTCCTATACAATTTAAAGGAAGCATTCTTGTACATGTTTTTAAATTCCATTTTTTAGCAGACAAAAACCACCATGGATTGATCTGGCTCTTTTACTCCTTTTTTTTTATGATCATTATTTCCTCATTTGAGTCCTCTTCACTCTTCTGTCCACCTTTGGCTTTTGGAGTTCGGCTCATCCAACCTTTCTTAATAAAGTGTGGTGGGTTGTTTTGGATCTGGTCCATATCCAATTTATCAACCGTCGTGGGAATACTGAAACCCTCTTCCCTAAAATACTGTATGAGCCAGTTAGGCTCTGTTTCC
Source organism: Thuja plicata (assembly GCA_018584345.1). Taxonomy (NCBI): domain Eukaryota; kingdom Viridiplantae; phylum Streptophyta; class Pinopsida; order Cupressales; family Cupressaceae; genus Thuja; species Thuja plicata. The sequence goes on along the minus strand of MU223407.1, from coordinate 827,276 downwards.
TCTTTCACATGCTTCCAAGTAATCAAGAAGTTAATATTTCTTTTAACCTGTTCCCAATTTTCATCAAAGATATCTATATCTTTGATGATAAGGCATGGTCTGCGTTTGATTCTACCTTCCAATTCCAGCTGTCCTATTGCTACATTCATTAAATCTTCTGGGTATGGGATCATATGATTAAAATTTATGCTGCTAACAATATTCTCTAGACCTTTTAGTATTTTACTGATGAAGACTTTCTTACTCAGCACTATATTTTTTTCCTTTGTATAGCCTGCTTTCAGCATACATGAGATAAACACACCAACAATGTCACCATTAGTGTGCGTTGTGAAGCTATAGTCATAATATGCATCCCCAATAATCCTTTCCATTGCCCTTCTAGCCAAATCATCCATGGGTATCAGACTTTTGTTCCATCTTTCTGGCGTAATTTTGCCCAAAAATGCCATGTCCTTGGACATCTTGATGTGAAATGTTCTTACGTTGGTAAACATCTTCAAAGATCCTACAGACCAGAGAAAATTAAACTACCTCTAGATTGTGTAAACTCAGTTTGGTATTGATGTAAATGTTGTTTCCTAAGTAGTTTATGGCTTACTTAATTTCTTTCACCTTTATACATCGTAACGTTTAGTTATTGTTGATAGTTGTTAAAAAGCTGTCATAATCATTGTCTATTTATTGTCCATGTGGTTTTTTAATTTTGATCTATTACTGATTCCATCATTCTGCCACGTTTAATGGTAACTCACCATCTATGTAATTCTATGCTATAATGTTACCATGAGGCTGAATTTCCTATTATTTTAATCATGTTTCCTTACTACTAATCATTACTTTTTTAAAGATATTAGCTTAAATTGCACGATACCTTGGTATTCCATTTTATCTATAAGTTTATTAACAGTTACTTCCAAATGAAAACCCATATCTATGCAATCATATCCCATTTTTCCTTCTTGAACAATCATTAGATTTATTTAGATTCTATCACTAACCCATTAGAATTATCATTTCTTAAGAGCCATTTATATATTATAAATCTCTTCCTATACAATTTAACTCTCCATCATTGTTATCCATATGCATTCGATCATACTTATTGTAATAATTCCTTCTACAGCCTCTATCATCATAATTGTCTCTATGTTCAATCTCACCACCATACATCATAAAGGTAAACTCGGCATACATATGTTATTAAAAAAGGAATATTAAGTAGTTCATCCCATCTGTATTAAACATAACCATGTATTAATATGTCTATATCTCATATTCATACATGCTTAGCTTAATACCTATTTAGCTTCCATATTTCTTTTTAAATAAGATTCTCATTGATTCCTTAATTTCTCTATCATCATATTAAATCATTCAAATTTTTGTGTTAGTCATCTTCATCCATTCATCGTTATGAGTTCTCAACCAACATGATCCTCAGTTACAATTTTATCGAAATAACCAAGATCTTATATACATTTCTATCCGTATGTGTATACAGTAAAAAACATATATATACACATAAATATATATATATATATATATATGAATACATATATATAAATAAATATATATATATATATATATTCATATATTTATATATATATAAATATATCTATATATGATTATATATATGCATACATATATATAAATATATATATATATATATATATATTCATATATATGTATATTGATATATATATATATCTTAATGCCTATATGTAATCTCTTGTACATAAGGATACTCAAAACATATTACTTAAATATAATCATCACATTTTGACTTCCTGTATACCTTTATATCATCCATGTCTGTATTGATACTCTCTGTCCTTTCCTATAAAATTAAGAGGAGCACATTTTAATTTAAATTTAATTTTTAAGCATCAACTACGAGATTGTTCAGGCTATATTTCTTTCTTTTTAATCCTGTGAATCTATAAACTATCCATTTGTGGAATTATCATCTCTTATGATTAGTTATATATTGTAAGGTCACTCCTATATGATTTATCTTTCCTCAATTGGTATTCAAAAAATTTGATCGGGCCAGTTTGTAATACTTACCACCTTAATTTCTCTTGTATTCGACCTTAAAACTATACTTCTTAATGGGAATCCCTATGCACATATATGATTAAAGAGGAGTAGAGAGAAATAATTCATCCCTTCTATATTATACATATCCAAATATGAGTTTGCATAAATATCTCATATATATTTAATACTTATTTTAGTTTCATATTTCCTATTTGAATAATATTCTCATTGATTCCTTGATTTCCTATCATCAAATTTAAATCAGTCAATTCATTGTATTAAGATCATCTTCATACATTTCATCGTAATGAATTCTCAAACCAACATCATCCTCAGTTATAAATTTATCGAACCAACCCGGATCTTGTGTGGTTCTGATAAGCTTATAGGTGAATAAGAAATCTAGATTTCTTGAGATAGTTGGCAGCTCTGCCAAGAACCTATTCCTGTCAGCAATCATCAATATAGGGTAAGTTTGAATATTATTACACTCACCCCTATATTGATGATAGTCTCTTGGTCTTGGTATTGTCAGATCTTCTTTAATGCTTGCAATTACCTTCCCCAAGTCGACCAGATATTGCCTCTTGAAGATTCTTCTACAAAGTATCCTAATATCCTTGATGTCTGGGTCTGTGTGTAATGCTAAAGCAATGAACATTTTAGGAATATCTGAGTTAACCCTATAGCAGTTATCATTTTCTATGTATTCACTACCTAGGATGATATAGACCGCTCTTACAATTATATCATGAGTATCAAGAAACACCTTCTTGATTCTCATTAGTGTAATTTTTCCATCAAAGGCTTGCTGAGGATTAGTGCATCATAGTTTGATAGCAGTAGCCATTTTCCTTCTTTCTAGCTAGCCTCATCTCAAACATACTACCAATACTCAATATATAGCTAAAGGTTACTGATAGCACATAGACCGGTTGGTCTTTTGTCTTTCGAATCATTTCGTATCCCCCATTTTGTTTTGTCTTCCATATTTTATTTTATTATTCCTAGAGCTACATAGGGTTCAAATTACTTGTTTCTTTGCTTTCTTTATTTTCTTAATATTTATTCCTTCTTCTTGATTTATTTAGTCTTTTGTCTTACTATATTATATAGTTTCCTTCCGTTTTTTTCCTACTTATTCTATGATCCTCCTCCCATGGTTTCTTCATTCCTTCCTTCGGCTCCCCTATTTGCTAAGAGATTAGCAACTTTATTACCTTCTCTATAGGAGTGATTAATAGTATATTATTTAAAAAGGGTTAATATGTTTAGGGCTCTTTTGATTAATCCATTAAGTTTCCAATTCTATGTTCTGCCTATTATTATACCATTGATAATCAAAGCAGAGTCACCTTCAATCTCTATACTTTCTAGGTTCAACTATTTTCATAGTATTAAACCTTCTATTAGGGCATTCCCTTCAGCTTCATTGTTGGTTGTAACTCCTAGAAATACAGCTTTGGATACTATCATATTCCCTAATTCATCATGAATGCAACACCCAATTCCTACTTTACCTGGGTTTCCTTTAGAGGCCCCATCAAAGTTTAACTTTACCCATCCCTCCGTAGGTGGTTTCTAGCTACAATTTTGTCTTAAGGCCTTCTTATCTATATTACTTTGTCCAAAAAATGGAGGTATTTTTAGACCATACCATAATTTGCGTATTTTCTCATCATAGTGGGAAAAAACCATATCTTTTTGGCCATTCATATTACAGTTATTTACCACCTCTACTATAATTGCCTCTATTTTTTTGAGAATTTGATCAAGATCTATCTTTTTATCCTTAAAAATCCTTCTATTCCTTTCCTTCCATAATTCCCATATAATTATGGAAGGTGCAATTACCCAAATCTTACCATACAGACCATGTTCATTCCATTGGGGCCATGCTATAAGAATGTCCATCAAATTATTGGGTAATACCATTTTACATTCCATCTTCTTAGCTAGCCACATCCAAGATTTGTAGGCATAATCACAATTAGTAAAAATGTGGTCAATAGACTCACATTCCTTCTCACAAAAGATAGACCTTGATGGCCCGTTATATCCTATATTTTGAAACCATTCAGCTATCAGTATCCTATGTTGGACTATAGCCCAAGTGAACATACCAGCTTTATGTAAACATAGATTACTCCAGCATAGGTCAATAGGCAAAGGTGTTAGTGTGTGTTCTACAGGATTCATAGATTTATAACTGACCTTTGTGTTGTATTCCCCATTTTTGGAATTGGCCCATATAATTCTATCAAGATCCTTTAATGGATTTATACTCCTATTAATAATGGCTTGTTCCACTCTATTTTTAAAAGTGTCTAAAATTCCAAGGTTTTCAAATTTTTTCCACTTCCATCTTAAAGCTGGATTATCTCCTTCTATCTCTATATAATCATTCACATAAGCACCTCTTACTTGTTTCACCGTATTAATTTCTGGATCATCATTGAGAGTGTTGCAAAGGTGGGGGTAGGCATTCCAGGAGTCCTCCCAAAATAAAGCCTTGCTTCCATTTCCAATATCCCATGTAATATTTTTTGTAATGATCTCCCTACATTCCAGTATAAAGTTCCAAGTCTTAGAACCTTTAGGAGGAGAGTGGTGTCTGAAAATACTTAGCGGATCTCTGCCATCTAGATATTTGAATCTTAGTGTTTTCACCCAATTTTCCTCTGGATCTCTATACATTTTCCATACTAATTTAGTCCCTAAAGCCAAGTTTTATTTGTTTGATTTTTTTGACATTCAGCCCACCAACCTCCACAAGTTTGCATATTTTATGCCAATCAATTAATGCTAGTCTTTTTTTGTCATTTGGGCCTCACCAATTTTTTTTTTAATTTCTTATTAATATCCTTTTCTATTCCTCTTGGTAGACTTAGTCATGTCATTTGATAAATGGGTATAGTTAAGAATACAAATTTTATCATTGTAGTTTTCCTAGCATTTGTTAGCCATTTCCCTTTCCAGGATTTAGCTTTCTTGTCAATATTTTCTAAGGCCTTACTCCATAAGTTGGTTGATCTATTTCCTTTATCTAGGGTAAATCCAAGGTATTTGCATGGAAATTTCCCTATTTTATATTCTAAAATCCTACTAATCCCTAGTTGGTCCTCTCTAGAAGTGTTTAGAAAATATATTTCAGATTTCTCTTTGTTATTGTGTTGTCCCGAGGCCGATGGGTACAAATTAAGTACCTGTTTGAATGTAGTAGCTTCCATAACATTTTCTTGACCAAAAAGGAGATTATCATCAACAAATTGTTGATGTGTACATGCTTCTAGACCCTCTGTAATCTTGACACCACATATCAGGTTTTCATTTCTTTCTTTAGTAAGTGTTCTGCCTAAGGCATCAGCCATAATGACAAAAAGAAAAGGCGATATAGGATCCCCTTTCCTAATTCTCTATTTTATATTAAAGAAGCTTGTAGGATTACCATTCACCATGATCGAAATCTTAGCTCCTGATATGCATTCAAAAATTAAGTTTATCCACTATTTAGAGAAACCATATGTTTCCAGGCATTTACATAAAAATTGCCAATCTACTTTATCATAAGCCTTCCTAATGTCAAGTTTTATAAGCATACTTGGATTATGGTTATGTTGGATAGTGTGTATCTCCCCTTGTGCTAATATTACTCCATCTAATATAAATCTTCCTGGGATAAAGCCTGATTGTTCCTCCGAAATAAGCATGGGTAAAAACATTTTAAGTCTATTTGCTATGGTTTTAGTTAACAATTTATAAATTGTGTTACATAATGAGATAGGTCTGTAATCATCCAGACCTTTCAAATTAGTTTTTTTTGGAATTAATGCAATAAAGGTGTTATTAATTTCTTAAAGGATCCTACTTGAGTTGTGCATCCCTTCTAATGCCACAACAACCTCATACCTAATGATGTGCCAGCATTGTTGATAGAAGAAGTTGGGGAATCCATCAAGACCAGGGGATTTGTCAGGGTGGAGTTATTTCAAAGCTCTTTCAAATTCTTCTTTGGTGAATTTAGCATTTAGTATTTTTTTGTGCTCTCTCATAATAACACTAGGGATATTATTTAAAATCTCAATTTGGGATGTTCTGTTTGATCCCTCATAATTATTCAGCATTCCCTCAAAATACCTAACTGTCTCTTCTGTTATGCTTTCTGGATTTTCTATAATGGTACCGTTATCCTTTCTAACACTAGTTATCTCATTAAAGTTACATTTAGCTTTTGAAGTGTTATAAAAAAAAATTGTATTCTTGTCTCCTTCTTTTAACCATACTTCCCTAGATCTTTGTTTCCAATATGATTCTTCTTTAGTCAATATATCTTCATACTCCCCTAAAAGTTTCTTCTCTCTATTATATGTTTCCACATTCATCTCATCTCTGATAATAACCTCATTTAGGTCCTTAATGTCCTTTTCCAATTCTACCTTCTGTTCAAAAATGTTCCCAAACTATGATTTATTCCATTCTATTAGTTTGTGTTTCAAATTTTCAATTTTGCATTTAGAATGAAGGTTTTAGAGCCTTTGAAGCTCTTTTTTTACCACCATTCCTCAATTTTGAGTATGCATTCTTCATTTTTAAGCCACATTTTTTTAAATTTAAATGGGTTCTTTTTAGATTTTAGATCTTCTATTAATTCTAACTTAATTGGAAAATGATCAGATCCTGAGTGTGTGACAATGATGGCTTTAATATTAGCTTTTAGATTAGTTAGATCACCAATAAAAAGAAATCTATCTAGTTTCTCATTGATTAGTTCTAAATTAATTCATTTATTTGACGAAGTATACAATCCATTATCTAATGTAATATCCATTGCATTAATGACTCATATCCATTCCTTAAACTCATGCATTGTTGGGGTTGTACCTTTGAAACCACCTAATTTCTCTCTATAGTCTAGGATTGAGTTAAAATCCACTACCAGAATAAAGTTTAGATTTGGATTGGTTTGGATGAAGGTATAAATTTCTTGCCATACTATTCATTTCTCATTAAGGAGCTTTGGTCCATATATGTTGATAATGGTGAATTCCAAATTTGTACTATAATTCTTAATCTTGGCCGCCATCCATTGCGGTTTGGAAATGATAAAAGTTGGTAAAATGAACCTTGGGTTCCATATAAAGGCTAATCCTCCAGAAGCTCCTACCGAATTCTCCCCCTTAATTTCCCATATTCCTAGTTTACGTCCAAGATTAGTATACCCTTCCTCTCCTAGCTTGGTTTCTTGTATTAAATATATGTGTGCCTCTAGAGAAGTTAAACTTCTCTTAAGGAGGTGTTGTTTGTTAGGAGCATTCAAGCCCCTAACATTCCATGAAATTATTTTCATGGTGTTGGGAAGGAACTTCCCCTTCCCTTCATGTATAATATCTGTAATTTTTACTTGTCCCAAAGCCCCTCCATCCTTCTGTCATAATTCTTTGAGAGATTTCCTTCCCCTCTTTTTTGTCTATTTTGGAAAGGTAGGGAGAACTTTACCAATAGAGGAAATAGCTAATCCTAAATTGCTTACCTCCTTACTTATCTCTCCATTATTTAGGGGGTGGTTCAATTGTAAGATATTTTCACTCATAGATTCAATGACTCAGAGAATGAGCATATCATCAAATTCATTATTAAGACCTAAAATTTCATTCATCTCTTCCATTTCATATTCCTCTATATCTTCCTTAAAATCATTATTAGTATTAGAATTTTTGTTGTCTGTAAGTCTGTAATCACCTTCCACACCAACCCTCTGGGTGGGAGTATTTTTTTTATGCATTTCAAAATATAAAATGTCATGCTAATTTAATTTCTCATGGGCTGCTAATTTTGATTTCTCATCTAAATGGTATGAAATAATATCCTCTGCTATTGTATCTTTATCTACCTCCATTATTTTCTTGATCGATTTGAGTTTCCTCCTCTTATTATCCTCTACATCACTGGTCTCTTCATCCGAAGAATCATATGATTCGATGTTTCTACATATTGGTTTGGAATTAGTCATGTTAATAATTTTTGGCTATAAGATTAATTTCTCTGAATTCCTATATGCTTGGTTTGATTGTTTTGTTACAACATTGTTTTCTTGGATTATGGTTCTTGTGTCTTCTGTTAGTTTAACAAATTGTTGTTTGGAGATTTTGTTAACAGTGTTAGTATTATTATCTAAGATCTCAGGCTGGGTTCCTAGCAGCGTAGATTCTTGATAGTTGATAACAAATCCCCCTCCTAAAATGGATGCTACAGGAGAGCTGTTAGTGGATTTTGGAAATAAAGGGTACCTACATTCTTCTTCATTTCCAATGAGGTTATTAGATTTATCCTTAAGAAAAGTCTTTAGGTCAGTTGTATAATCTATAATGCTATTGTTAATATCAGTCCTAGGTCTTAACCATATCTTTTGTGAAATTTTTCCATAGTATTTATCTATGTTTAGTTTATATGTAATTTGGTTAGTTTAAAATTTAAAATAATTAGGGAAGGAGAACTTGTCCTCCGTTTGAATCTGAATTTTAACATTAGATGATTCCAATAAGTTAAGTTCTAATCCCATCATTTTCCCTATTCTATCACCAATTTGGGATAAAACCTTACTATGCAAAACTTTGATAGGCATATTTTCAATTTTAAACCAAAAAGGAACGGAAATGTCGTCAAACATATTTTTGTTAAAATTTGGTTGCCATTTGAAAAATTTGATTGCATGCCCCAGAAAATAAATATACTTCTTAGATAATAACTTGTTTCTAATATCTACATTCCTGAATTCCACATAAAAGCAATTATCATTTAAAATTGTCATACTCACCTATTCTACAAAGGATTTGTGGAGCCATGCTCTGAGATTATTCCCCTCTATTTTATATCCATACCATTTCCCATACAAGCATGAAGCTACACAGTGAGCCCTAAACCAATTTGTAAGCGGTATTCTCCCTTAATGATGACATCATCCCTAATAGATTTTTCAAAAATAAGGGGGATTAGGGGTTGAAGTCGATTAGGGATGGTATTTGCAACATTAAGTTTAGCTATGTTTCTATGGTGAGGCAGAGTATAGATATCCCTATTTTCTATATTATTCTCTTGAAGGTGCCCAAAATGATTAAAGGTGGGAAGCAAAAATTTACCATCTTGTGGATATAAGGTTCCCTTATTCTTCCTATGTTTAAAGCTCTTGAATCTTTGTGCATTCTGTTTGTAAGCTGGTAGTCATTCATCCTTGGAGGCTGATATAGATCAAGGAATAGAATTTGGGGAAACCCTAGAAGGGAAAAAATTTCTACCTGCACTACCCTTATTAGAGACTAAATTATGTGTATTCTTCAAACATGAAGGTTTAAAATGATAAGCATACCTGGTTCTATAAAAAAAAAAAGAATTGTTTGTTTAAATCATTAACCGAAGTAAAATACCTTCTGTGATGGTGTAGGGGCCAAAGATTAGGGTGCAAAGACGCATGAAATTTGACAGAAGGGTTCTTCTCTGCCATCATATTCGCTGGAAGCTATCTGTGTTTTGCCCATAGGGGTCATTCAGAAAAGAAGTCGTTCGACCATTTAAATATATTTGACCCATGATTCCACAAATATTTAAGTGAAAAACCCCAATGCGGAGTAAAATTAGGGTGAAAAAACTGCTTTATTTTGCAATGTCATTCCTGCTCTGCCATTTCATCACTTTTAGATTACATTGTATTTGACATCAAAATATTAATTTACAGTTTCAAATATTAATCTACAGTTTTAGTTTTACACAATCATAGGAAAACCCACCTAATATTTTGATGTCAAATGCTTCTATTTTAAATTTCACTAAGATCAAATCTTGTTTAAAATATTAATTTAAAGTTTCAATTTTGCTCAATCAGAGGAAAACCCACCTAATATTTTGATGTCAAATGCTTCTATTTTAAATTTCATGAACATCAGAGCTCATTTCAAATGTTAATTTAAACTTTCAATATTGCTCAATCAGAGGAAAACACACCTAAATTTTTTATGTCAAATGCTTCTAATTAAATTGGAAGCATTTGACATCAAAATATTAATTTAAAGTTTCAAATATAAATTTAAAGTTTTAGTTGAACATAATCAGAGGAAAACCCACCTATTATTTTGTTGTCAAATCCTTCCATTTTAAATTTTACGAAGATCGGATCTTGTTTGAAATATTAATTTAAAGTTTCAATTTTGCTCAACTGGAGGAAAACCCGCCTAATATTTTGATGTCAAATGCTTCTATTTTAAATTTCATAGAGATTTGAGCTCGTTTGAATTATTAATTTCAAGTTTCAATTTTACACAATCAGTGGAAAACCCACCTAATATTTTGATGTCAAATGCTTCCAATTTAAATTTCACGAAGATTGGAGCTCGTTTGAAATATTAATTTAAAGTTTCAATTTTCTCAATCAAAGGAAAACCCACAGAATATTTTGATGTCAAATGCTTCCATTTTAAATTTCACAAAGATCAGAGCTCATTTGAAATATTAATTTAAACATTCAATTTTGCTCCCGGACGTAAATTATGTCACAAAAAAGTTTCAATTTTGCACAATCAGAGGTAAACCTGTTAGTAATAATTGGGAGGGGGGTGAATAAGTGGCCTCAAACTATTTGTCCAATTTAAACTCTAATCCACCAATCAATACTTCTCAAATTACTAAGTCCCAACAAGATGTATGCCTTTGAAATACTTGAAATAAATAACTGTCTGTCGGTTTACCTTGTCTGTCCTTAATCTCCTTGATAACCGATAAGCAGTAAACTATATTTACCGATACTTAATAAATATGTAGAGTATATCAATCAATCCATAAATGCATATTTAGAATGTAAAACAATAAAGTAATGAACCATAAACATATAACACAAGGATTTTAACGTGGAAACCCTGTTAAGGGAAAAACCACTGGGACCGGTACCCCAATTTTTCACTCTTTTGAAGTGAGCCCTGTTAGGAGCCAACCCTGTTAAAGGTTACAAACACATGGTTAAGTGCGACCTTGTTAAAGTATTTTTATACATAGGTTGTCACTTAGTATCTGGCATCTATGCTACCATCCTTGAATTAGTCTCTTGACTGTCAATAGGCTTTATGCTAATCTTACTACCATCCTTGAATCAACCTTCTTCTTAGACTGTCAATAGGCTTTAGGTAAGACTGATGCTACTATCATGAGTCAACCTTCTGGTAATCTGTTAGGATATACCTCAATTATAAAAGACTGTTAAGTCCTGCTCTGTTAAGAGACTTAATGCTTCAATGGTTAAACTGAAACAAAATGACCTATTTCTAATGCAACTGAATTGTAGATTTTCAGATCTATTTACTTACAATATCTTTCTGATCAATGTATCAATTCAATTCCTTTGTACTTAACTCTTTTTTCTCTATGATGTTGTGCTTTTCTATTCGTCGGTGTCTGACAAATTCTTTAGCTCTCCCTTAGCTTGATTGATCAAGACTGCATGAAGTTTATCCTTCATCAGTTTCTCTTCAGCGTCTTCTTTTAGTTTACTCCCCCATGTATCTGATTTCTTTTTTAAAATGAATTATGCTTGTCTCTTAAATAGACATGATATCCCTAATTCTAGGTTCTTGATTCTTGATTCTTGATTCTTGGCATGAAAAATAATCTAGCCAAGTTGATTTATGGCTTTAACTCCTGATTTATCTCATAGTTATCTTCTTGTCAGTTGTACAAATCAATTTCTTAATTGTAGTTTGAATAAAACAAATAAAACAACTATTTAAGTATATCCTTTAGCTCTACCAGCTAGATATTTTGTCATTTTCTGATCCCTCTATTTTGTCGGTCAATTCTATAGTTCATCACCAGTGACAACTGCCAGTTCTATTGTTGCAACTTCAGTTAGCTTCGGGAACTCCGTCTGTCGGGCATTATTGGATCTTGCTCATTGGGCAACATTATTTTTATCTCGTCGGGCATCCTATGATTTTTCTTTGTCGAGAAACATTGTCTTCTTCTCGTCGGGCATCACTGTGACTTTTATCTCTATCTTTACCGATGGTGTGCACTCCACCAGTGTAGTCTGTCACGTAGTGAATACTTGACTTTTATGCATTGCTGAAAGCATAACCTTTATTCCATTGATTCTCTGAATTCTTTGCCATTATGTATATGACCATACAGATGATATCAAGTTGACATCAATGAAAATACAAACCATTAACTGATTTAATGTCTTGCATCATCTTCAATTTAATATAGTCAAACATTTAATCAGTTACATGTCATCAAAACCCACTTAATATTTTGATGTCAAATGCTTACATTTTAAATTTCATGAACATCGAAGCTCGTTTGAAATATTAATTTAAACTTTCAATTTTGCTCAATCAGAGGAAAACCCACCTAATATTTTGATGTCAAATGCTTCTATTTTAAATTGGAAGCATTTGACATAAAAATATTAATTTAAAGTTTCAAATATTAATTTAAAGTTTCAGTTTTACACAATCAGAGGAAACCCCACCTAATATTTTGATGTCAAATACTTAAATTTTAAATTTCACGAAGATCAGATCTCGTTTGAAATATTAATTTAAAGTTTAAATTTTTCTCAATTAGAGGAAAACCCACCTAATATTTTGATGTCAAATGCTTGTATCTTAAATTTCACAGAGATCTAAAATTGTTTGAAATATTAATATCAAGTTTTAGATTTACATAATTAGTGGAAAACCCACCTAATATTTTAATGTCAAATGCTTCAAATTTAAATTTCACAAAGATTGGAGCTCGTTTGAAATATTAATTTAAAATTTCAATTTTCTCAATCAGAGGAAAACCCACCTAATACTTTGATGTCAAATGCTTTCATTTTAAATTATACAAAGATTGGAGCTCATTTGAAATATTAATTTAAATATTCAATTTTGCTCCCAGACGTTAAATGTGTCACAAAAAAGTTTCAATTGTGCACAATCAGAGGTAAACCCACCTAATATTTTGATGTAAAATGCTTCCATTTTAAATTTCATGAACATCAAACTCGTTTGAAATGTTAATTTAAACTTTCAATATTGCTCAATCAGAGGAAAACCCACCTAATATTTTGATGTCAAATGCTTCTATTTTAAATTGGAAGCATTTGACATTAAACTATTAATTTAAAGTTTCAAATTTCAATTTAAATTTTCACTTTAACACAATCAGAGGAAAACCCACCTAATATTTTGTTGTCAAATGCTTTGATTTTAAATTTTACGAAGATCGGATCTCGTTTGAAATATTAATTTAAAGTTTCAATTTCGCACAATTAGAGCAAACCCACCTAATATTTTGATGTCAAATGCTTCTATTTTAAATTTCATGGAGATACGAGCTCATTTGAAATATTAATTTCAAATTTCAATTTTACACAATCAGTGGAAAACCCATATAATATTTTGATGTCAAATGCTTCCAATTTAAATTTCACGAAGACCGGATCTCATTTGAAATCTTAATTTAAAGTTTCAATTTTCTCAATTAGACGAAAACCCACCTAACATTTTGATGTCAAATTCTTTCAATTTAAATTTCACGAAGATCGGAGCTCATTTGAAATATTAATTTAAACATTCAATTTTTCTCACGAACGTAAAACATGTCACAAAAATGTTTCAATTTTGAATAATCAGAGGTAAACCCACCTAATATTTTGTTGTCAAATGCTTCCATTTTAAATTTTTCAAACATCAGAGCTCGTTTGAAATATTAATTTTAACTTTCAATTTTTCTCAATCAGAGGGAAACCCACCTAATATTTTGATGTCAAATGCTTCTATTTAAAATTAGAAGTATTTGACATCGAAATATTAATTTAAAGTTTCAAATATTAATTTAAAGTTTCATTTTTACACAATCAGATGAAAACCCACCTAATATTCTGATGTCAAATGCTTTAATTTTAAATTTCACGAAGATCGGATCTCGTTTGAAATATTAATTTAAAGTTTCAATTTTTCTCAATCAGAGGAAACCCACCTAATATTTTGATGTCAAATGCTTCTATTTTAAATTTCACAGAGATCTGAGCTCATTTGAAATATTAATTTTAAGTTCCAATTTTACACAATCAGTGGAAAAACCAACTAATATTTTGTTGTCAAATGCTTCCAATTTAAATTTCACAAAAATCGAAGCTCATTTGAAATATTAATTTAAAGTTTGAATTTTCTCAATTAGAGGAAAACCAACCTAATATTTTGATGTCAAATGCTTCCATTTTAAATTTCATGAAGGTCAGAGCTCATTTGAAATATTAATTAAAACATTCAATTTTTCTCCGGGACGTAAAATGTGTCACAAAAAAGTTTCAATTTTGCACAATCAGGGGTAAACCCACCTAATGTTTTGATGTCAAATGCTTCCATTTTAAATTTCATGAACATCAGAGCTTGTTTGAAATATTAATCTAAATTTTCAATTTTACTCAATTAGAGGAAAACTCACCTAATATTTTGATGTCAAATGCTTCTATTTTAAATTGGAAGCATTTGACATCAAAATATTAATTTAAAGTTTTAGCTTTACACAATCGGAGGAAAACCTAACTAATATTTGAATGTCAAATCCTTCCATTTTAAATTTCATGAAGATCAAATCTCGTTTTAAATATTAATTTAAAGTTTCAATTTTGCTCAATCAGAAGAAAACCAACATAATATTTTGATGTCAAATGCTTCTATTTTAAATTTCATGGAGATCTGAGCTCGTTTGAAATATTAATTTCAAGTTTCAATTTTACACAATCAGTGGAAAACCCACCTAATATTTTGATGTCAAATGCTTCCAATTTAAATTTCACGAAGATCAGAGCTCGTTTGAAATATTAATTTAAAGTTTTAATTTTCTCAATCAGAGGAAAACCCACCTAATGTTTTGATGTCAAATGCTTTGATTTTAAATTTCATGAAGATTGGAGCTCATTTGAAATATTAATTTAAACATTCAATTTTCCTCCCGGATGTAAAATGTGTCACAAAAAAGTTTCAATTTTGCACAATCAGAGGTAAAACCACCTAATATTATAAGGGCAAATGCTTCCATTTTAAATTTCATGAACATCAGAGCTCATTTGAAATACTAATTTAAACTTTCAATTTTGCTCAATTAGAGGAAAACCCATTTAATATTTTGATGTAAAATGATTCTATTTTAAATTAGAAGCATTTGACATCAAAATATTAATGTAAAGTTTCAAATATTAATTTAAAGTTTCAGTTTTACACAATCAGAGGAAAACTCACCTAATACTTTGATGTCAAATGCTTCCATTTTAAATTTCACAAAGATCAGATCTCGTTTCGAATATTAATTTAAACTTTCAATTTTGCTCAATCAGAGGAAAACCCACCAAATATTTTGATATCAAATGCTTCTATTTTAAATTTCACGGAGATCCAAGCTCGTTTGAAATATTAATTTCAAGTTTCAATTTTACATTATCAGTGGAAAATCCACCTAATATTTTGATGTCAAATGCTTCCAATTTAAATTTCATGAACATCGGAGCTCATTTGAAATATTAATTTAAAGCTTCTATTTTCTCAATCAGAGGAAAACCTACCTAATATTTTGATGTCAAATGCTTCCATTTTAAATTTCATGAAGATCGGAGCTCATTTGAAATATTAATTTAAACATTCAATTTTTCTCCCAGACGTAAAATGTGTCACAAAAAAGTTTCAATTTTGAACAATCAGAGCTATATCCACCTATTATTTTGATATCAAATGCTTCCATTTTAAATTTCATGATTATCAGAGCTCGTCTGAAATATTAATTTAAACTTTCAATTTTGCTCAATCAGAGGAAAACCCACCCAGTATTTTGATGTCAAATGCTTCTATTTTAAATTGGAAGCATTTGACTTCAAAATATTAATTTAAAGTTTCGAATATTAATTTAAAGTTTCAGTTTTACACAATCAGAGGAAAACCAATTTAATATTTTGATGTCAAATGCTTCCATGTTTTAAATTTCACAAAGATCGGATCTCGTTTGAAATATTAATATAAAGTTTGAATTTTTCTCAATCAAAGGAAAACCCACCTAATATTTTGATGTCAAATGCTTCTATTTTAAATTTCATGAAGATCCAAGCTCGTTAGAAATATTAATTTCAAGTTTCTATTTTACACAATCAGTGGAAAACCCACCTAATATTTTGATGTCAAATGCTTCCAATTTAAATTTCACGAAGATCGAAGCTCGTTTGAAATATTAGTTTAAAGTTTCAATTTTCTCAATCACGGGAAAACCCACCTAATATTTTGATGTCAAATGCTTCCATTTTAAATTTTATGAAGATTGGAGCTCATTTGAAATATTAATTTAAACATTCAATTTTGCTCCCAGACATAAAACGTGTCACAAAAAAGTTTCTATTTTTCACAATCAGAGGTAAATACACCTAATATTTTGAAGTCGAATGCTTCCATTTTAAATTTCATGAACATCAAAGTTCGTTTGAAATATTAATTTAAACTTTCAATATTGCTTAATCAGAGGAAAACCCACCTAATATTTTGATGTCAAATGCTTCTATTTTAAATTAGAAGTATTTCACATCAAAATATTAATTTAAACTTTCAAATATTAATTTAAAGTTTCAGTTTTACACAATGAGAGGAAAACCCAACCAATATTTTGATGTCAAATGCCTCCATTTTAAATTTCATGAAGATCAAATCGCGTCTGAAATATTAATTTAAAGTTTCAATTTTGCTCAATCAGAGGAAAAACCACCTAATATTTTAATGTCAAATGCTTCTATTTTAAATTTCACAGAGAACCGAGCTCTTTTGACATATGAATCTCAAGTTTCAATTTTAAACAATCAGTGGAAAACCCACCTAATATTTTGATGTCAAATGCTTGCAATTTTAATTTCACAAAGATCAGAGCTTGTTTGGAATATTAATTTAAAGTTTCAATTTTCTCAATCAGAGGAAAACCCACCTAATATTTTGATGTCAAATGCTTCCATTTTAAATTTCACAAAGATCGGAGCCCATTTGAAATATTAATTTAAACATTCAATTTTGTTGTCGTACGTAAAATGTGTCACAAAAAAGTTTCAATTTTGCATAATCAGAGGTAAACCCACCTAATATTTTGATGTCAAATACTTCCATTTTAAATTTCACAAATATCGGAGCTCGTTTGAAATATTAATTTAAACTTTCAATTTTGCTTAATCAGAGGAAAACCCACCTAATATTTTGAAGTCAGATGCTTGTATTTTAAATTGGAAGCATTTGACATCAAAATTTTAATTTAAAGTTTAAAATATAAATTTAAAGTTTCGGTTTTACACAATCAAAGGAAAACCCACTTAATATTTTGATGTCAAATACTTCCATTTTAAATTTCACGAAGATCAGATCTCGTTTGAAATATTAATTTAAAGTTTCAATTTTGCTTAATTAGAGGAAAACCCACCTAATATTTTGATGTCAAAATTCTTCTATTTTAAATTTCACGAAGATTCGAACTCATTTGAAATATTAATTTCAAGTTTCAATTTTACACAATCAGTGGAAAACCCACCTAATATTTTGATGTTAAACGATTCCACTTTAAATTTCACGAAGATCGAAGGTTGTTTGAAATATTAATTTAAAGTTTCAATTTTGTCAATTAGAGGAAAACCCACCTAATATTTTGATATCAAATGCTTACATTTTAAATTTCATGAAGATTAGAGCTCATTTGAAATATTAATTTAAACATTCAATTTTGCTCTAGGATGTAAACCGTGTCACAAAAAAGTTTCAATTTTGCACAATCAGAGGTAAACCCACCTAATATTTTGATGTCAAATGCTTCCATTTTAAATTTCATGAACATCGGAGCTCGTTCGAAATATTAATTTAAACTTTTAATTTTTCTCAATCAGAGGAAAACCCACCTAATATTTTGATGTTAAATGATTCTATTTTAAATTGGAACCATTTGACATCAACATATTAATTTAAAGTTTCAAATATTGATTTAAATTTTCAGTTTTACACAATCAGAGGAAAACCCACCTAATATTTTGATGTCAAATGCTTCCATTTTAAATTTCACGAAGATCGGATCTCGTTTCAAATATTAATTTAAAGTTTCAATTTTCTCAATCAGAGGAGAACCCACCTAATATTTTGATGTCAAATGCTTCCAATTTAAATTTTACAAAGATTGGAGCTCGTTTGAAATATTAATTTAAAGTTTCAATTTTCTCAATCAAAGGAAAACCCACCTAATATTTTGATGTCAAATGCTTCCATTTTAAATTTCATGAATATCCGAGCTCATTAGAAATATTAAATTAAACATTCAATTTTGCTCCCGGATGTAAAACGTGTCATAAAAAGTTTCAATTTTGCACAATCAGAGGTAAACCCACCTAATTTTTTGATGTCAAACGCTTCCATTTTAAATTTTACGAACATCGAAGGTCATTTCAAATATTAATTTAAATTTTCAATTTTTCTCAATCAGAGGAAAAGCCACCTAATATTTTGATGCCAAATGCTTCTATTTTTAATTGGAAGCATTTGACATCAAAATATTAATTTAAAGTTCCAATTTTACACAATTAGAAGAAAACCCACCTAATATTTTGATGTCAAATGCTTCCATTTTAAATTTCATGAAGATCGGATCTCGTTTGAAATATTAATTTAAAGTTTCAATTTTGCATAATCAGAGGAAAACCCACCTAATATTTTGATGTCAATTGCTTCTATTTTAAATTTCATGAAGATCCAAGCTTGTTTGGAATATTAATTTGAATTTTCAATTTTACACAATCAGTGGGAAACCCACCTAATATTTTGATGTCAAATGCTTCCAATTTAAATTTCACGAAGATCGAAGCTCGTTTGAAATATTAATTTAAAGTTTCAATTTTATCAATTAGAGGAAAACCCACCTAATATTTTGATGTCAAATTCTGTCATTTTAAATTTCACGAAGAATGGAGCTCATTTGAAGTATTAATTTAAACATTCAATTTATCTCCCGGACGTAAACCATGTCACAAAAAGTTTCAATTTTGCACAATCAGAGGTAAACCCACCTAATATTTTGATGTCAAAAGCTTCCATTTTAAATTTCATGAACATCAAAGCTCATTTGAAATATTAATTTTAACTTTCAATTTTGCTCAATCAGAGGAAAACCCACCTAATATTTTGATGTCAAACGCTCCTATTTTAAATTGGAAGCATTTGACATCAAAATATTAATTTAAAGTTTAAAATATTAAATTAAAGTTTCAATTTGACACAATCAGAGGAAAACCCACCTAATATTTTGATGTCAAATGCTTGCATTTTAAATTTCATGAAGATCAGATCTCGTTTGAAATATTAATTTAAAGTTTCAATTTTTCTCAATCAGAGGAAAACCCACCTAATATTTTGATGTCAAATGCTTCTTTTTGAAATTTCACGGAGATCCAAGCTCATTTGAAATATTAATTTCAAGTTTCAATTTTACACAATCAGTGGAAAACCCACCTAATATTTTGATGACAAATGCTTCCAATTTAAATTTCATGAAGATCGGAGCTCGTTTGAAATATCAATTTAAAGTTTCAATTTTCTAAATCAGAGGAAAACCCACCTAATATTTTGATGTCAAATGCTTCCATTTTCAATTTCTCAAAGATTGGAGCTCATTTGAAATATCAATTTAAACATTCAATTTTGCTCCCAGACGTAAAACGTGTCACAAAAAAGTTTTAATTTTGCACAATCAGAGGTAAACCCACCTAATATTTTGATGTCGAATGCTTCTATTTTAAATTTCATGGAGATCTGAGCTCATTTGAAATATTAATTTCAAGTTTCAATTTTACATAATCAGTGGAAAACCCACCTAATATTTTGATGTCAAATGCTTCCAATTTAAATTTCACGAAGATCGGAGCTTGATTGATATATTAATTTAAAGCTTCAATTTTCTCAATCAGAGGAAAACCCACCTAATATTTTGATGTCAAATGCTTCCATTTTAAATTTGATGAAGATCAGGGCTCATTTGAAATATTAATTTAAACATTCAATTTTTCTCTTGTACGTAAAACGTGTCACAAAAAAGTTTCAATTTTGCACAATCAGTGGTAAACCCACCTAATATTTTGATGTCAAATGCTGCCATTTTAAATTTCATGAACATTAGAGCTCGTTTGAAATATTAATTTAAACTTTCAATATTGCTCAA
>MU223407.1:780911-802460 GCA_018584345.1 Thuja plicata | reverse complement strand
CACATTTTGACTTCCTATATACCTTTATATCATCCATTTCTATATTGATACTCTCTGTCCTTTCCTATAAAATTAAGGGGAGCACGTTTTTATTTAAATTTCATTTTTAAGCATCAACTATGAGATTGTTCAGGCTATATTGCTTTCTTTTTAATCCTGTGAATCTATAAACTATCCATGCCTCGAATTATCATCTCTTATGATTAGTTATATATTGTAAGGTCGATCCTATATGATTTATCTTTCCTCAATTGGTATTCAAAAAATTTGATCAGGCCAGTTTGTAATACTTACCACCTTAATTTCTCCTGTATTTGACCTTAAAACTATACTTCTTAATGGGAATCCCTACGCACATATATGATTAAAGAGGAGTAGAGAGAAATAATTCATCCCTTCTGTATTATACATATCCAAATATGAGTTTGCATAAATATCTCATATATATTTAATACCTATTTTAGTTTCATATTTCCTATTTGAATAATATTCTCATTAATTCCTTGATTTCCTATCATCAAATTTAAATCAGTCAATTCATTGTATTAATCATCTTCATACATTTCATCGTAATGAATTCTCAAACCAACATCATCCTTAGTTACAAATTTATCGAACCAAAACGGATCTTGTGTGGTTCTGATAAGCTTATAGGTGAATAAGAAATCTAGATTTCTTGAGATAGTTGGTAGCTCTGCCAATAACCTATTCCTGTCAGCATTCATCAATATAGGGTAAGTTTGAATATTATTACACTCACCCCTATATTGATGATAGTCTCTTGGTCTTGGCATTGTCAGATCTTCTTTAATGCTTGCAATTACTTTCCCCAAGTCGACCATATATTGCCTCTTGAAGATTCTTCTACAAAGTATCCTATCCTTGATGTCTAGGTCTGCATGTAAGGCTCAAGCAATGAACATTGTAGGAATATCTGAGTTAACCCTATAGTAGTTATCATTTTCTATGTATTCGCTACCTAGGATGATATAGACCACTCTTACAATTATATCATGAGTATCAAGCAACACCTTCTTGATTCTCCTTAGTGTAATTTTTCCATCAAAGGCTAGCTGAGGATTAGTGCATCGTAGTTTGATAGTAGTAGCCATTTGCCTTCTTTCTGGCTAGCCTCATCTCAAACATACTACCAATACTCAATATATAGCTAAAGGTTAGCAATAGCACATAGACCAGTTGGTCTTTTGTCTTTTGAATCATTTCATATCCCCCATTTTGTTTTGTCTTCCTTATTTTATTTTATTATTCCTAGAGCTACATAGGGTTCAAATTACTTGTTTCTTTGCTTTCTTTATTTTCTTAATATTTATTCCTTCTTCTTGATGTATTTAGTCTTTTGTCTTACTATATTATATAGTTTCCTTCCCTTTTTTTCCACCTTATTCTATGATCATCCTCCCACGGTTTCTTCATTCCTTCCTTTGGCTCCCCTATTCGCTAAGGGATCAACAACTTTATTACCTTCTCTATAGGTGTGATTAATAGTATATTATTTAAAAATGGTTAATATGTTTAGGGCTCTTTTGATTAATCCATTAAGTTTCCAATTTTGTGTTCTGCCTGTTCTTATACCATTGATAATCAAAGCAGAGTCACCTTCACTCTCTATACTTTCTAGGTTCAACTGTTTGCATAGTAATAAACCTTCTATCAGGGCATTCCCTTCAGATTCATTATTTGTTGCAACTCCTAGAAATATAGGTTTGGATGCTATCATATTCCCTAATTCATCACAAATGCAACACCCAATTCCTGCTTTACCTGGGTTTCCTTTAGAGGCCCCATCGAAGTTTAACTTTACCCATCCCTCTGTAGGCGGTTTCCAGTTACAATTTTGTCTTAAGGCCTTTTTATCTATATTACTTTGTCCAAAAAAGGGAGGTATTTTAAGACCATACCATAATTTGCGTATTTTCTCATCATAGTGGCAAAAGCCCATATCTTTTTGGCCTTTCATATTATGGTTATTGATGACCTCTACTATACTTGCCTCTATTTTTTTGAGAATTTGATCAAGATCTATCTTTTTATCCTTAAAAATCCTTCTATTCCTTTCCTTCCATAATTCCCATATAATTATGGAAGGTGCAATTACCCAAATCTTACCATACAGACCATGTTCATTCCATCGGGGCCATGCTGTAAGAATGTCCATCAAATTATTGGGTAATACCATTTTCCATTCCATCTTCTTAGCTATCCACATCCAATATTTATAGGCATAATCACAATTAGTAAAAATGTGGTCAATAGACTCACATTCCTTCTCACAAAAGACACACCTTGATGGCCCGTTATATCCTATTTTTTGAAACCATTCAACTGTCAGTATCTTATGCTGGACTATAGCCCAAGTGAACATACTAGCTTTATGTAAACATATATTACTCAAGCATAGGTCAATAGACAAAGGTTTTAGTGTGTGTTCTGCAGGATTCATAGATTTATAACTGACCTTTGTGCTGTATTCCCCATTTTTGGAATTGGCCCAAATAATTCTATTAGGATCGTGTGATGGATTTGTACTCCTATTAATAATGGCTTTTTCCACTCTATTTTTAGAAGCATCTAAAATTATAAGGTTTTCAAATGTTTTCCACTTCCATCCTAAAGCTGGATTATCTCCTTCTATCTCTATATAATCATTCACATAAGCACCTCTTACTTGTTTTATCATATTAATTTCTGGATCATCATTGAGAGTGGTGCAAAGGGGGGGTAGGAATTCCAGGAGTCCTCCCAAAATAAAGCCTTGCTTCCATTTCCAATATCCCATGTAATATTTTTTTTAATGATCTCCCTACATTCCAGTATAAAGTTCCAAGTCTTAGAACCTTTAGGAGAAGAGTGGTGTCTGAAAATACTTAGCGAATCTCTGCCATCTAGATATTTGAATCTTAGTGTTTTAATCCACTTTGCCTCTGTGTCTCTATACATTTTCCATACTAATTTAGTCCCTAAAGCCAAGCTTTTTTGTTTGATTTTTTTTACATTTAGCCCACTAACCTCCACAAGTTTGCATATTTTATCCCAAGCAATTAATGCTAGTCTTTTTTTGTCATTTGGGCCTTGCCAAATTTTTTTTTTTAATTTCTTATTAATATCCTTTTCTATTCCTCTTGTTAGCCAGCATTTGTTAGCCATTTCCCTTTCTAGGATTCAGCTTTCTTGTCAATATTTTCTAAGACCTTACTCCATAAGTTGGTTGATCTATTTCCTTTATCTAGGGGAAATCCAAGGTATTTGCATGGAAATTCCCCTATTTTATATTCTAAAATCCTACTAATCCTTAGTTGGTCCTCTCTAGAAGTGTTTAGAAAATATATTTCAGATTTCTCTTTGTTAATGTGTTGTCCTGAGGCCGATGAGTACTAATTAAGTACCTGTTTGAATGCAGTAGCTTCCATAACATTTTCTTGACCAAAAAGGAGATTATCATCAACAAATTTTTGATGTGTACATGCTTCTATACCCTCTGTAATCTTGACACCACATATCAAGTTTTCATTTCTTTCTTTAGTAAGTGTTCTGCCTAAGGCATCAGCCATAATCACGAAAAGAAAAGGTGATATAGGATCCCCTTGCCTAATTCTCTATGTTATATTAAAGAGGCCCATAGGATTACCATTCACCATGATTGACATCTTAGCTCCTGATATGCATTCAAAATTTAAGTTTATCCATTGTTTAGAGAAACCATATGTTTCTAGGCATTTGCCTAAAAATTGCCAATCTACTTTATCATAAGGCTTCCTAATGTCAAGTTTTATAAGCATACTTGGATTATGGTTATTTTGGATAGTGTGTTTCACCTCTTGTGCTAATATTACTCCATCTAATATGGATCTTCCTGGGATAAAGCCTGATTGTTCCTCTGAAATAAGCATGGGTAAAAAAAATTTAAGTCTATTTGCTATGGTTTTAGTTAACAATTTATAAATTGTGTTACATAATGAGATAGGTTTGTAATCATCCAAACCTTTTGGATTAGTTTTTTTTGGAATTAGTGCAATAAAGGTGTTATTAATTTCTTGAAGGATCCTACCTGAGTTGCGCATCCCTTCTAATGCAACAACAACCTCATCCCCAATGATGTGCTAGCATTGTTGATAGAGGAAGTTGGGGAATCCATCAAGACCAGGGGATTTGTCAGGGTGGAGTTATTTCAAAGCTCTTTCAAATTCTTCTTTGGTGAATTTAGCATTTAGTATTTTGTTGTGCTCTCTGGTTATAACACTAGGGATATTATTTAAAATCTCAATTTGGGATGTTCTGTTCGATCCCTCATAACTATTCAGCATTCCCTCAAAATACCTAACTGTCTCTTCTACTATGCTTTCTAGATTTTCTATAATGGTACCATTATCCTTTCTAACACTAGTTATCTTATTAAAGTTACATTTAGCTTTTGAACTGTTATGAAAAAAATTTGTATTCTTGTCTCCTTTTAACCATACTTCCCTAGATCTCTGTTTCCAATATGATTCTTCTTTAGTCAATATATCCTCATACTCCCCTAAAAGTTTCTTCTCTCTATTATATGTTTCCATATTCATCCCATCTCTAATAATAACCTCATTTAGGTCCTTAATGTCCTTTTCAAATTCTGCCTTCTGTTCAAAAATGTTCCCAAACTATGATTTATTCCATTCTATTAGTTTGTGTTTCAAATTTTCTATTTTGCATTTAAAATGAAGGTTTTAGAGCCTTTGAAGCTATTTTCTGACCACCATTCCTCAATTTTGAGTATGCATTCTTCATTTTTAAGCCACATTTTTTCAAATTTAAATGGGTTCTTTTTAGGTTTTAGCTCTTCTATTAATTCTAACTTAATTGGAAAATGATCAGATCCTGAGTGTGCAATAATGATGGCTTTAATATTAGCTTTTAGATTAATTAGATCACCAATAAAAAGAAATCTATCTAGTTTATCATTGATTAGTTCCAAATTAATTCATTTATTTGATGAAGTATACAATCCATTATCTAATGGAATATCCATTGCATTAATGACTCATATCCATTCATTAAACTCATGCATTGTTGGGGTTGTACCTTTGAAACCACCTAATTTCTCTCTAGAGTCTAGGATTGAGTTAAAATCCCCTGCCAGAATAAAGTTCAGATTTGGATTGGTTTGGATGAAGGTATCAATTTCTTGCCATACTATTCATTTCTCATGAAGGAACTTTGGTCCATATATGTTGATAATGATGAATTCCAAATTTTTACTATAATTCTTAATCTTTGCCGCCATCCATTGGGGTTTGGAAATGATAAAAGGTTATAAAATGAAGCTTGGGTTCCATATAAAGGCTAATCCTCTAGAAGTTCCTATTGAATTCTCCCCCTTAATTTCCCATATTCCTAGTTTACGTCCAAGATCAGTATACCCTTCCTCTCCTAGCTTGGTTTCTTGTATTAAATATAGGTGTGCCTCTAGAGAATATAAACTTCTCTTAAGGAGGCACTATTTTTTAGGAGCATTCAAGCCCCTAACATTCCACAAAATTATTTTCATGGTGCCTTGGGAAGGAAATTCCCCTTCCCTTCATGTATAATATCTGTAATTTTAACTTGTCCCAAAGCCCCTCCATCCTTCTGTCGTAATTCTTTGAGAGATTTTCTGCCCCTCTTTTTTGTTTGTTTTGGAAAGGTAGGGAGCACTTTACCAATAGAGGAAATAGCTAATCCTAAATTTTTGACCTCCTTACTTATCTCTCCATTATTTAGGGGGTGGTTCAATTCTAAGATATTTCCACTTATAGATTCAATGACTCAGAGAATGAGCATATCATTAGATTTATTATTAAGACCTAGAAATTCGTTAATCTCTTCCATTTC
Organism: Thuja plicata; assembly: GCA_018584345.1. NCBI lineage: Eukaryota > Viridiplantae > Streptophyta > Pinopsida > Cupressales > Cupressaceae > Thuja > Thuja plicata. The sequence goes on along the minus strand of MU223407.1, from coordinate 796,595 downwards.
ATATTCCTCGATATCTTCCCTAAAATCATTATTAGTATTAGAATTTTTGTTTTCTGTAAGTCTGTAATCACCTTCCACACCAACCCTCTAGGTGGGAGTATTTTGTTCATGCAGTTCACAATATAAAATGTCATGCTCATTTAATTTCTCTTGGGCTGCTAATTTTGATTTCTCGTCTAAATGGTATGAAATAATATCCTCTTCTATTGTATCTTTATCTAACTCTATTATTTTCTTGATCAATTTGAGTTTCCTCCTCTTATTATCCTCTACACCACTGGTCTCTTCATCTGAAGAATCATATGATTCCATGTTTCTACATATTGCTTTGGAATTAGTCATGTTAATAATTTTTGGCTCTAAGATTAATTTCTCTGAATTCCTATATGCTTGGTTTGATTGGTTTGTCACAACATTGTTTTCTTGGATTATGGTTCCTGTGTCTTCAGTTAGTTTAAAAAATTGTTGTTTGGAGATTTTTTTAACAGTGTTAGTATTATTATCTAAGATCTCAGGCTGGGTTCCTAGCAGTATAGATTCTTGATAGTTGATAACATAGTTGATAACAAACCCCCCTCCTTCTAAAAGGGATGCTACAGGAGAGCTGTTAGTGGATTTTGGAAATAAAGGGTACCTACATTCTTCTTCATTTCTAATGAGGTTATCAGATTTATCCTTAAGAAAAGTCTTTAGTTCAGTCATGTAATCTATAATGCTATTGTTAATATCAGTCCTAGGTCTTAACCATATCTTTTTTCAATAATTTTCCATAGTATTTAGCTATGTTCAGTTTATATGTAATTTGGTTAGTTTCAAATTTAAAATAATTAGGGAAGGAGAACTTGTCCTCTATTTGAATCATAATTTTAACATTAGATGATTCCAATAAGTTAAGTTCTAATCCCATCATTTTCCCTATTCTATCACCAATTTTGGATAAAATGGTACTATGCAAAAGTTTGATAGGAATATTTTCAATTTTAAACCAAAAAGGAACAGAAATGTCGTCAAACATATTTTTGTTAAAATTTGGTTTCCATTTGATAAATTTGATTGCATGGCCCAGAAAATAAATATACTTCTCAGATAATAACTTGTTTCTAATATCTACATTCCTGAATTCCACATAGAAGCAATTATCATTTAAAATCATCATACTCACCTATTCTCCAAAGGATTCATGGAGCCATGCTTTAAGATTATTCCCCTCTATTTTATATCCATACCATTTCCCATACAAGCCTGAAGCTTCACAGTGAGCCCTAAACCCATTTGTAAAGCGGTATTCTCCCTTAATGATGACATCTTCCCTAATAGATTTTTCAAAACTTTGGGGGATCAGGGGTTGAAGTCGATTAGGGATGGTATTTGAAGCATTAGGTTTAGCTAAGTTTCTACAGTGAGGCAAAGTATAGATATCCCTATTTTATATATTATTCTCTTGAAGGTGCCCAAAATGATTAGAGGTGGGAAGCAAAAATTTACCATTCTGTTGATATAGGGTTGCCTTATTCTTCCTATGTTCAAAGCTCTTGAATCTTTGTGCATTCTATTTTTAAGTTGGTATCCATTCATCCTTGGAGGCTGGTATAGATTGAGAAATATAATTTGGGGAAACCCTATAAGGGAAAAAAATTCTACCTACACTACCCTTATTAGAGACCAAATTCTGTGTATTCTTTGAACATGAAGGTTTAAGATGATAAGCATACCTGGTTCTATAAAAAACAAAGAATTTTTTGTTTAAATCATTAACTGAAGTAAAATACCTTCCTTGATGGTGTAGCGGCCAAATATTGGGGTGCAAAGATGCATGAAATTTGGCAGAAGGGTTCTTCTCTACCATCATATTCGATGGAAGCCGTCTGTGGTTTCCCCATAGGGGTCATTCAGCAAAGAATTTGTTTGACCATTTGAAGACATTTGACCCATGATTCCACAAATTTTTAGGCAAAACACCCCAATGCAGAGTAAAATTAGGGCAAAAAAACTACTTTATTTCACAATGTCGTTCCTGCTCTGCCATTTCATGAATTTTAGATTACATTGTATTTGACATCAAAATATTTATTTATAGTTTCAAATATTAATTTAAAGTTTTACTTTTACACAATCAGAGGAAAACCCACCTAATATTTTGATGTCAAATGCTTCCATTTTAAATTTCAAAAAGATCAAATCTCATTTAAAATATTAATTTAAAGTTTCAATTTTGCTCAATCAAAGGCAAACCCACCTAATATTTTGATGTCAAATGCTTCTATTTTAAATTTCATGGAGATCCGAGCTTGTTTGAAATATTAATTTCAAGTTTCAATTTTACACAATTAGTGGAAAACCCACCTAATATTTTGATGTCAAATGCTTCCAATTTAAATTTCACGAAGATCAAAGCACATTTGAAATATTAATTTAAATTTTCAATTTTCTCAATCAGAGGAAAACCCACCTAATATTTTGATGTCAAATGCTTCCATTTTAAATTTCATGAACTTCGGAGCTCATTTTTAATGTTAATTTAAACTTTCAATTTTGCTCAATCAGAGGAAAACACACCTAATATTTTGATGTCAAATGCTTCTATTTTAAATTGGAAACATTTGACATCAAAATATTAATTTAAAGTTTTAAATATTAATTTAAAGTTTCAGTTTAACACAATCAGAGGAAAACCCACCTAATATTTTGTTGTCAAATGCTTCCATTTTAAATTTCACGAAGATCATATCTCATTTGAAATATTAATTTAAAGTTTCAATTTTTCTCAATCAAAGGAAAACCCACCTAATATTTTGATGTCAAATGCTTCTATTTTAAATTTCATGGAGATCCGAGCTTGTTTGAATTATTAGTTTTAAGTTTCAATTTTACACAATAAATGGAAAACCCACCTAATATTTTGATGTCAAATGCTTCCAATTTAAATTTCATGAAGATTGGAGCTCGTTTGAAATATTAATTTAAAGTTTCAATTTTCTCAATCAGAGGAAAAACCACATAATATTTTGATGTCAAATGCTTCCATTTTAAATTTCACGAAGATCGGAGCTCATTTGAAATATTAATTTAAACATTCAATTTTTCTCCCGGACATAAATTATGTCACAAAAAAGTTTCAATTTTGCACAATTAGACATAAACTTGTTAGTAATAACTGGGAAGGGGGGTGAATCAATGGCCTCAAACTATTTGTCCAATTTAAACTTTAATCCACTAATCAATACTTCTCAAATTATTAAGTCCCAACAAGATGTATGCCTTTGAAATACTTGAAATAAATAATTGTCTATCAGTTTACCTTGTCTGTCCTTATTCTCCTTGATAACCAATAAGAAATAAATTGTATTTACCGATACTTAGTAAATATGCAGAGTATACCAATCAATACATAAATGCATATGCAAAATGTAAAACATTAAAGTAATGAACCATAAACATATAACACAAGGATTTTAACGTGGAAACCCTGTTAAGAGAAAAACCACTGGGACCGGTACCCCAATTTTTCACTCTTCTGAAGTGAGCCCTATTAGGAGCCAACCCTGTTAATGGTTACAAACACACGGTTAAGTGTGAGCTTGTTAGAGGATTTTTATACCTAGGTTGTCACTTAGTATCTGGCATCTATGCTACCATCCTTGAATTAGTCTCTTAACTATCAATAGGCTTTATGCTAATCTTACTACCATCCTTGAATCAGCTTCTTCTTAGACTGTCAATAGGCTTTAGGTAAGACCGATGCTACTATCATGAGTCAACCTTCTGGTAATCTGTTAGGATATACCTCAATTACAAAAGATTGTTAAGTCCTGCTCTGTTAAGAGACTTAATGCTTCAATGGTTAAACTGAAATAAGATGATCTCTTTCTAATGCAACTAAATTGCAGATTTTCAGATCTATTTACTTACAATATCTTTTTGATCAATGTATCAATTCAATTCCTTTGTACTTAACTCTTTCTGCTCTATGATGCTGTGCTTTTTTGTTTATCGGTGTCTATAGAATTCTTTAGCTCTCCCTTAGCTTGATTGATCAGGACTGCATGAAGTTTATCCTTCATTAGTTTCTCTTTAGCATCTTCTATCAGTTCACTCCCCCGTGTATCTAATTGCTCTTTTAAAATGAATTATGCTTGTCTCTTAAATAGACATGATATCCCTTAATTCTAGGTTCTTGATTGTTGATTCTTGATTCTTTCCATGAAAAACAATCCATCCAATTTGATTTATGGCTTTAACTCCTGATTTATCTCGTAGTTATCTTCTTGCTAGTTGTACAAATCAATTGCTTAACTACAGTTTGAATAAAACAAATAAAACAACTAGTTAAGTCTATCCTTTAGCTCTGCCAGCCAGATATTTTGTCATTTTCTGATCTCTCTATTCTATCAGTCAATTCTACAGTTCATCACCGGTGACAACTGCCAGTTCCATCGATGCAGCTTCAGTTAGCTTTGGGGACTCCATCTGTCAGGAATTATTAGATCTTGCTCATCGGGCAACATTGTTTTTAGCTCGTTAAGCATCCTGTGATTTTTCTCCATCGGGCAACGCTATCTTCTGCTCGTCAGGCATCACTGTGACTTTTATCTCTGTCTTTACCGATGGTGTGCACTCCGCCGGTGTAGTCTGTCACTTAGTGAATACTTGACTTTTATGCATTGCTGAAAGCATAACCTTTATTCCATTGATTCTCTAAAGTCTTTGGCATTATGTATATGACCATACAGATGATATCAAGTTGACATCAATGACAATACAAACCATTAATTGATTTAATGTCTTGCATCATCTTCAACTTAATATAGTCAAACATTTAATCAGTTACATGTCATCAAAACCCACCTAATATTTTGATGTCAAATGCTTCCATTTTAAATTTAATGAACATCAGAGCTCGTTTGAAATATTAATTTAAACTTTCAATTTTGCTCAATCAGAGGAAAACCCACCTAATATTTTGATGTCAAATGCTTCTATTTTAAATTGGAAGTATTTGACATCAAAATGTTAATTTAAAGATTCAGTTTTACACAATCAGAGGAAAACCCACCTAATATTTTGATATCAAATACTTACATTTTAAATTTCATGAAGATCAGATCTCATTTGAAATATTAATTTAAAGTTTCAATTTTGCTCAATCAGAGGAAAACCCACCTAATATTTTCATGTCAAATGCTTTTATCTTAAATTTCACAAAGATATGAGCTTGTTTGAAATATTAATTTCAAGTTTCAATTTTACATAAATAATGCAAAACCCACCTAATATTTTAATGTCAAATGCTTCCAATTTAAATTTCACGAAGATTGGAGCTCGTTTGAAATATTAATTTAAAATTTTAATTTTTTCAATCAGAGGAAAACCCACCTAATATTTTGAGGTCAAATGCTTCCATTTTAAATTATATGAAGATTGGAGCTCATCTGAAATATTAATTTAAACATTCAATTTTGCTCCCGGACGTTAAATGTGTCACAAAAAAGTTTCAATTTTGCACAATCAGAGGTAAACCCACCTAATATTTTGATGTCAAATGCTTCCATTTTAAATTTTACTAACATCAGAGCTCATTTGAAATTTTAATTTAAACTTTCAATATTGCTCAATCAGAGGAAAACCCACTTAATATTTTGATGTCAAATACTTTTATTTTAAATTGGAAGCATTTGACATCAAAACATTAATTTAAAGTTTCAAATATTAATTTGAAGTTTTATTTTAACACAATCAGAGGAAAACCCACCGAATATTTTGTTTTCAAATGCTTCCATTTTAAATTTCACGAAGATTGGATCTCGTTTGAAATATTAATTTAAAGTTTCAATTTTGCTCAATCAGAGGAAAATCCACCTAATATTTTGATGTCAAATGCTTCTATTTTAAATTTCATAGAGATCCAAGATCGTTTGAATTATTAATTTCAAGTTTCAATTTTACACAATTAGTGGAAAACCCACCTAATATTTTGATGTCAAATGTTTCTAATTTAAATTTCAAGAAGATTGGTGCTCATTTGAAATATTAATTTAAAGTTTTAATTCTCTCAATCAGAGGAAAACCCACCTAATATTTTGATGTTAAAAGCTTCCATTTTAAATTTCACAAAGATCGGAGATCATTTGAAATATTAATTTAAACATTCAATTTATCTCCCAGATGTAAAACGTGTCACAAAAAAGTTTTAATTTTTCACAATCAGATGTAAACCCACCTAATATTTTGATGTGAAATGCTTCCATTTTAAATTTCACTAACATCGGAGCTCGTTTGAAATATTAATTTAAACTTTCAATTTTCCTAAATCAGAGGAAAACCCATCTAATATTTTGATGTCAAATGCTTCTATATTAAATTGGAAGCATTTGACATCAAAATATTAATTTAAAGTTTCAAATATTAATTTTAACTTTCATTTTTACACAATCAGAGGAAAACCCACGTACTATTTTTATGTCAAATGCTTCGATTTTAAATTTCATGAAGATCGGATCTTGTTTGAAATATTAATTTAAAGTTTTAATTTTGCATAATTAGAGGAAAACCCACCTAATATTTTGATGTCAAATGCTTCTATTTGAAATTTCCCAGAGATTTGAGCTCGTTTGAAATATTAATTTCAAATTTCAATTTTACACAATCAGTGGAAAACCCATCTAATATTTTGATGTCAAATGCTTCCAATTTAAATTTCACGAAGAACGGATCTCATTTGAAATATTAATTCAAAGTTTCAATTTTCTCAATTAGAGGAAAACCCACCTAATATTTTGATGTCAAATGCTTTCATTTTAAATTTCACGAAGATCGAAGCTCATTTGAAATATTAATTTAAACATTCAATTTTGCTCACGAACGCAAAACGTGTCACAAAAATGTTTCAATTTTGAACAATCAGAAGTAAACCCACCTAATATTTTGATGTCAAATGCTTCCATTTTAAATTTCATGAACATCAGAGCTCGTTTGAAATACTAATTTTATCTTTCAATTTTGCGCAATCAGAGGAAAACCCACCTAATATTTTGATGTCAAATGCTTCTATTTTAAATTGGAAGTATTTGACATCAAAATATTAATTTAAAGTTTCAAATATTAATTTAAAGTTTCAGTTTTACACAATCAGAGGAAAACCCACCCAATATTTTGATGTCAAATGCTTTAATTTTAAATTTCACGAAGATCGGATCTTGTTTGAAATATTAATTTAAAGTTTCAATTTTGCTCAATCAGAGGAAACCCACCTAATATTTTGATGTCAAATGCTTCTATTTTAAATTTCACAGAGATCCGAGCTCATTTGAAATGTTAATTTCAAGTTCCAATTTTACACGATCAATGGAAAACCCACCTAATATTTTGATGTAAAATGCTTCCAATTTAAATTTCATGAAGATCGGAGCTCATTTGAAATCTTAATTTAAAGTTTCAATTTTCTCAATTAGAGGAAAACCAACCTAATATTTTTATGTCAAAATGCTTCCATTTTAAATTTCATGAAGGTCGGAGCTCATTTGAAATATTAATTTAAACATTCAATTTTGCTACCTGACGTAAAACGTGTCACAAAAAAGTTTCAATTTTGCACAATCAGAGGTAAACCCACCTAATGTTTTGATGTCGGTTGCTTCCATTTTAAATTTCATGAACATTAGAGCTCATTTGAAATATTAATTTAAACTTTCAATTTTTCTCAATTAGAGGAAAACACACCTAATATTTTGATGTCAAATGCTTCTATTTAAAATTGGAAGCATTTGAATGTCAAATCCTTCCATTTTAAATTTCACGAAGATCGGATATCATTTGAAATATTAATTAAAATTTTCAATTTTGCTCAATCAGAGGAAAACCAACCTAATATTTTCATGTCAAATTCCTGCAATTTAAATTTCAAGAAGATCAGAGCTCGTTCAAAATTTTAATTTAAAATTTTAATTTTCTCAATCAGAGGAAAACCCACCTAATATTTTGTTGTCAAATGCTTCATTTTTAAATTTCACGAAGATTAGAGCTTATTTGAAATATTAATTTAAACATTCAATTTTCCTCTCGGATGTAAAATGTGTCACAAAAAAGTTTCAATTTTGCACAATCAGAGGTAAACCCACCTAATATTTTTATGTCAAATGCTTCCATTTTAAATTTCAAGAACATCGGAGCTCATTTGAAATATTAATTTAAACTTTCAATTTTGCTCAATTAGAGGAAAACACAGCTAATGTTTTGATGTCAAATGCTTCTATTTTAAATTTGAAGCATTTGACATCAAAATATTAATTTAAAGTTTCAGTTTTACATAATCAGAGAAAAACTCACCTAATATTTTGATGTCAAATGCTCCCATTTTAAATTTCCTGAAGATCAGATCTCGTTTCAAATATTAATTTAAAGTTTCAATTTTGCTCAATTAGAGGAAAACCCACCAAACATTTTTATGTCAAATGCTTCTATTTTAAATTTCACAGAGATCCGAGCTCATTTGAAACATTAATTTCAAGTTTGAATTTTACATTATCAATGGAAAATCCACCTAATATTTTGATGTCAAATTCTTCCAATTTAAATTTCATGAACATCAGAGCTTGTTTGAAATATTAATTTAAAGCTTCAATTTTCTCAATCAGAGGAAAACCCACCTAATATTTTGATGTCAAATGCTTCTATTTTAAATTTTATGAAGATCGGAGCTCATTTGAAATATTAATTTAAACATTCAATTTTTCTCCCGGACGTAAAACGTGTCACAAAAAAGATTCAATTTTGAACAATCAGAGGTAAACCCACCTAATATTTTGACGTCAAATGCTTCCATTTTAAATTTCACAAACTTCGGAGCTCGTTTGAAATATTAATTTAAACTTTTAATTTTGCTCAATAAGAGGAAAACCCACCTAATATTTTGTTTTCAAATGCTTCTATTTTAAATTTCATAAAGATCGAATCTCGTTTGAAATATTAATTTAAAGTTTCAACTTTTCTCAATCAGAGGAAAACCCACCTAATATTTTGATGTCAAATGTTTCCATTTTTAATTTCATGAACATCGGAGCTCGTTTGAAATATTAATTTTAACTTTCAATTTTGCTCAATTAGAGGAAAGCCCACCTAATATTTTGATGTAAAACACTCCTATTTTAAATTGGAAGCATTTGACATCAAAATATTAATTTAAAGTTTCAAATATTAATTTAAAGTTTCAATTTTACACAATCAGAGGAAAACCCTCCTAATATTTTGATGTCAAAGGCTTCCATTTTAAATTTCACAAAGATCAAATCTCGTTTGAATTATTAATTTAAAGCTTCAATTTTGCTCAATCAGAGGAAACCCCACCTAATATTTTGATTTCAAGTGGTTCTATTTTAAATTTCATGGAGATCTGAGCTCGTTTGAAATATTAATTTCAAGTTTCAATTTTACACAATCAGTGGAAAACCCACCTAATATTTTGATGTCAAATGCTTCTAATTTAAGTTTTACGAAGATAGGAGCTCGTTTGAAATATTAATTTAATGTTTCAATTTTATCAATCAGAGGAGAACCCACCTAATATTTTCATTTCAAATGCTTCTATTTTAAATTTCACGAAGATGAGAGTTCATTTGAAATATTAATTTAAATATTCAATTTTTCTCCCGGACGTAAAACGTGTCACAAAAAAGTTTTAATTTTACACAATCAGATGTAAACCCACCTAATATTTTGATGTCAAATTCTTCCACTTTAAATTTCATGAACATCGGAGCTCGGTTGAAATATTAATTTAAACTTTTAATTTTGCTCAATGAAAGGAAAACCCACCAAATATTTTGATGTCAGTTGCTTCTATTATAAATTGGAAGCATTTGACATCAAAATATTAAATTAAAGTTTCAAATATTAATTAAAATTTTTAGTTTTACACAATCAGAGGAAAACCCATCTAATATTTTAATGTCAAATGCTTCCATTTTAAATTTAGCAAAGATCGGATCTCATTTGAAATATTAATTTAAAGTTTCAATTTTTCTCAATCAGAGGAAAACCCACCTAATATTTTGATGTCAAATGCTTCTATTTTAAATTTCATTTAGTTCCAAGCTCGTTTGAAATATTAATATCAAGTTTCAATTTTACACAATCAGTGGAAAACCCACCTAATATTTTGATGTCAAAGGCTTCCAATTTAAATTTCACGAAGATTGGAGCTCGTTTGAAATATTAATTTAAAGTTTCAATTTTCACAATCAGAGGAAAACCCACCTAATATTTTGATGTCAAATGCTTCAATTTTAATTTTCACGAAGATGGGAGCTCATTTGAAATATTAATTTAAACATTAATTTTGCTCCCGAACGTAAAACGTGTCACAAAAAGTTTCAATTTTTCACAATCAGAGGTAAACCCACCTAATATTTTGATGTCAAATGCTTCTATTTTAACTTTCATGAACATCAGAGCTCTTTTGAAATATTAATTTAAACTTTCAATTTTGCATAATCAGAGGAAAACCCACGTAATATTTTGATGTCAAATGCTTCTATTTTAAATTGGAAGCATTTGACATAAAAATATTAATTTAAAGTTTCAAATATTAATTTAAAGCTTCAACTTTACACAATTAGAGGAAAAATCACCTAATATTTTGATGTCAAATGCTTCCATTTTAAATTCCATGAACATCGGACCTCATTTGAAATATTAATTTAAACTTTTAATTTTGCTCAACCAAAGGAAAACCAACCTAATATTTTGATCTCAAATGCTTCTATTTTAAAATGGAAGCACTTGACATCAAAACATTAATTTAAAGATTCAAATATTAATTTAAAGTTTTAGTTTTACACAATCAGAGGCAAACCCACATAATATTTTAATGTTAAATGCTTCCATTTTTAATTTCACGAAGATTGGATCTAGTTTGAAATATTAATTTAAAGTTTCAATTTTGCTCAATCCGAGGAAAACCCAACTAATATTTTGATGTCAAATGCTTCTATTTTAAATTTAACAAAGATCTGAGCTCATTTGAAATATTAATTTCAAGTTTCAATTTTACACAATGAGTGGAAAACCCACCTAAAATTTTGATGTCAAATGCTTCCAATTTAAATTTCATCAAGATCGGAGCTCATTTGAAATATTAATTTAAAGTTTCAATTTTCTCAATTAGAGGAAAACCCACCTAATATTTCAATGTCAAATGCTTCCATTTTAAATTTCACAAAGATCAAAGCTCATTTGAAATATTAATTTAAACATTCAATTTTGTTCCCGGACGTAAAACATGTCACAAAAAAGATTCAATTTTCTACAATCAGAGGTAAACCCACGTAATATTTTGATGTCAAATGCTTCCATTTTAAATTTCATGAACATCGGAGCTCATTTGAAATATTAATTTAAAGTTTCAATTTTTCTCAATCAGAGGAAAACCCACCTAATATTTTGATGTCAAATGCTTCTATTTTAAACTGGAAGCATTTGACATCAAAATATTAATTTCAAATTTCAAATATTAATTTAAAGTTTCAATTTTACACAATTAGAGGAAAACCCACCTAATATTTTAATATCAAATGCTTCCATTTTAAATTTCACGAAGATCAGATCTCGTTTGAAATATTAATTTAAAGTTTTAATTTTTCTCAATCAGAGGAAAACCCACCTAATATTTTGATGTCAAATGCTTGTATTTTAAATTACACAGATATCCGAGCTCGTTTGAAATATTAATTTCAAGTTTCAATTTTATAGAATCAGTGGAAAACCCGCCTAATATTTTGATGTCAAATGCTTCCAATTTAAATTTTATGAAGATCCTAGCTCGTTTGAAATATTAATTTAAAGTTTCAATTTTTTCAATCAAAGGAAAACCCACCTAATATTTTGATGTCAAATGCTTCCAATTTAAATTTCACGAACATTGGAGCTCATTTAAAATTTTAATTTAAACATTCAATTTTGCTCCTGAACGTAAAATGTGTCACAAAAAAGTTTCAGTTTTGCACCATCAGAGGTAAACCCACCTAATATTTTGATCTCAAATGCTTCCATTTTAAATTTCACGAACATCAGAGCTCATTTGAAATATTAATTTAAACTTTCAATTTTGCTCAATTAGAGGAAAACCCACCTAATATTTTGATGTCAAATGCTTCTATTTTAAATTGGAAGCATTTGGCATCAAAATATTAATTTAAAGTTTAAGTTTTACACAATAAGAGGAAAACCCACCTTATATTTTAATGTGAAATGCTTCCATTTTAAATTCATGAAGATCGAATCTCGTTTGAAATATTAATTTTTAAAATTTCAATTTTGCTCAATCAGAGGAAAACCCACCTAATATTTTGATGTCAAATGCTTCAATTTTAAATTTCATGGAGATCTGAGCTCGTTTGAAATATTAATTTCAAGTTTCAAATTTACACAATCAGTGGAAAACCCACCTAATATTTTGATGTCAAATGCTTCCATTTTAAATTTTATGAAGATCGGAGCTCGTTTGAAATATTAATTTAAAGTTTCAAATTTCCCAATCAGAGGAAAACCCACCTAATATTTTTATGTCAAATGCTTCCATTTTAAATTTCATGAAGGCTGGAGCTCATTTGAAATATTAATTTAAACATTCAATTTTGCTCCGGGACGTAAAACGTGTCACACAAAGGTTTCAATTTTGCACAATCAGTCGTAAACCCACCTAATATTTTGATGTCTAATGCTACCATTTTAAATTTCACAAACATCAGAGCTCGTTTAAAATATTAATTTTTCAATTTTGCTCAATCAGAGGAAAACCCACCTAATTTTGATGTCAAATGCTTCTATTTTAAATTGGATGCATTTGAAATCAAAATATTAATTTAAAGTTTCAGTTTTACATAATCAGAGGAAAACCCACTTTATATTTTAATGTCAAATGCTTCCATTTTAAATTTCACAAAGATCGGACCTCGTTTGAAATATTAATTTAAAGTTTCAATTTTGCCCAATCAGAGGAAAACCCACCTAATATTTTGATGTCAAATGCTTCTATTTTAAATTTCACGGAGATCCGAGCTCGTTTGAAATATTAATTTCAAGTTTCAATTTTACACAATCAGTGGAAAACCCACCTAATATTTTGATGTCAAATGCTTCCAATTTAAATTTAACAAAGATTGGAGCTCGTTCGAAATATTGATTTAAAGTTTTAATTTTCTCAATTAGAGGAAAACCCAACTAATATTTTTATGTCAAATGCTTCCGTTTTAAACTTCACAAAGATCGGAGCTCCTTTGGAATATGAATTTAAACATTCAATTTTGCTCCCAGAGGTAAAACGTGTCATAAAAAATTTTCAATTTTGCACAATCAGAGGTAAACCAACCTAATATTTTGATTTAAAATTCTTCCATTTTAAATTTCATGAACATCAAAGCTCATTTGAAATATTAATTTGAACTTTCAATTTTGCTCAATCAGAGGAAAACCCACCTAATATTTTAATGTCAAATGCTTCCATTTTAAATTTCACGAAGATCGGATCTCGTTTGAAATAATAGTTTAATGTTTCAATTTTGTGCAATCAAAGGAAAACCCACCCAATATTTTCATGTCAATTGCTTCTATTTTAAATTTCACAGAGATTCAAGCTCGTTTGACATATTAATCTCAAGTTTCAATTTTTCACAATCAGTGGAAAATGCACCTAATGTTTTGATGTCAAATGCTAAATCAGAGGAAAACCCACCTAATATTTTGATGTCAAATGCTTCCATTTCAAATTTCATGAAGATCGGAGCTCATTTCAAATATTAATATAAACATTCAATTTTGCTCCCGTACGTAAAACGTGTCACAAAAAAGTTTCAATTTTGCACAATTAGAGGTAAACCCACCTAATATTTTGATGTCAAAAGCTTCCATTTTAAATTTCACGAACATTGGAGCTCGTTTGAAATATTAATGTAAAATTTTAATTTTTCTCAATCAAAGAAAAACCCACCTAATATTTTGATGTCAAATGCTTCTATTTTAAATTGGAAGCATTTGACATCAAAATATTAATTTAAAGTCTCAAATATTAATTTAAAGTTTCAATTTTGCACAATCAGAGGAAAACCCACCTAATATTTTACTGTCAAATGCCTCCAATTTAGATTTCATGAAGATCGGAGCTCGTTTGAAATATTAATTTAAATTTTCAATTTTCTCAATCAGAGGAGAACCCACCTAATATCTTCATGTCAAATGCTTCTATTTTAAATTTTAGGAAGATCGTAGCTTATTTGAAATATTAATTTAAACATTCAATTTTGCTCCCGGACGTAAAACGTGTCCAAAAAAAATTTCAATTTTGCACAATCAGAGGAAAACCCGCCTAATATTTTGATGTCAAATGCTTCTATTTTAAATTTAATGAACATCGGAGCTCGTTGAAATATTAATTTAAACTTTCAATTTTGCTCAATCAGAGGAAAACCCACCTAATATTTTGATGTCAAATGCTTCTAAATAAATTGGAAGCATTTGACATCAAAATATTAATTTGAAGATTCAAATATTAATCAGAGGATAACCCACCTAATATTTTATTGTCAAATGCTTCCATTTTAAATTTCACGAAGATCAGATCTTGTTTGAAATATTAATTTAAAGTTTTAATTTTACACAATAAGTGGAAAACCCACATAATACTTTGATGTCAAATGCTTCCAATTTAAATTTCACGAAGATCAGAGCTCATTTGAAATATTAATTTAAAGTTTAAATTTTGCTCAATTAGAGGAACACCCACATAATATTTTGATCTCAAATGCTTCCATTTTAAATTTCACGAAGATCTAAGCTCCTTTGAAATATTAATTTAAAGCTTAAATTTTGTTCCCAGATGTGAAACGTGACACAAAAAAGTTTCAATTTTGCACAATCAGAGGTAAACCCACCTAATATTTTGATGTCAATTACTTCCATTTTAAATTTCATGAACATGAACGCTCGTTTGAAATATTAATTTAAACTTTCAATTTTGTTCAATCAGAGGAAACCAACCTAATATTTTGATGTCAAATGCTTCTATTTTAAATTGGAAGAATTTGACATCAAAATAATAAATTAAAGTTTAAAATATTAATTTAAAGTTTCATTTTTACATAATCAGAGGAAAACCCACCTTATATTTTAATGTTAAATGCATCCATTTTAAATTTCACAAAGATCGGATATCATTTGAAATATTAATTTAAAGTTTCAATTTTTCTCCACAACGGAAAACGTGTTACAAAAAAGTTTCAATTTTGCACAATCCGAGGTAATCCCACCTAATATTTTGATGTCAAATGCTTCCATTTTAAACTTCATGATCATCAGAGCTTGTTTGAAATATTAATTTAAACTTTCAATTTTGCTCAATCAGAGGAAAACCCACCTAATATTTTAATGTCAAATGCTTCCATTTTAAATTTTACGAAGATCGGATCTCATTTGAAATATTATTTTAAAGTTTTGATTTTGCTCAATCAGAGGAAAACCCACCTAATATTTTACTGTCAAATGCTTCTATTTTAAATTTCACGGAGATCCGAGCTCGTTTGAAATATTAATTTAATTTTTTTTTTTTGCTAAATCAGAGGAGAACCCACCTAATATTTTGATGTCAAATGCTTCCATTTTAAATTTCACGAAGATCGGAGCTCATTTGAAATATTAATT
>MU223407.1:745370-770094 GCA_018584345.1 Thuja plicata | reverse complement strand
TTAGCTTAGTGGCATTTTTTTATTATATAACATTATTTCTTTATAAAGATGTATGTTTTTAACTATGGATACCCTCTTATATAAGAGGTGATTGTCCTAGGTCATCACCTCTTCTTTATTTTCTCTTTCCTTTGCTTTGGGTTAGAGTTTGACTCCTTCATTCTGAGATTCCTCTTCCTCTTCATTGCAAAGGGCTAGATGATTGAATCTTTGGTCCTTCTTTCTTTTGAAGATGAAATTTTATCCCAAGAACTCGTCTATCGTGAGGGTCTTGATGGTAGGATCTCTTCCCTTTTGAGGATCCTTTTTTTCCATGTGACATATCCATTTCATGATTATCTATTCTCTTGGATGTAAGGGTCAAGACTCTTCACTAATAATATGGTGTAAATTGTTGTTAAGCTAGATATCTCCTTACCTTGTGAAGTAGGTATCCTCTTTCTCTTCTATATTCTTCCTAGTAGGTAGTCATGATAAGGAGGGGGAATATATAGGTCTCCCTTGTACTATAGTTTACATTAATTTACATTTTTCAAAATGCTAAATCCTTGGAAGGAAACACACATAAGTTGCTAAATCCTGAAGGGACACACATTTTTAATTTTATTTTTTCTAAATCCTCAGAAGGTAACGCACATAAGTTGCTAAATCCTGAAGAGATAAACACCCTTTTAAATTTTCAATATGTTAAATCCTTGGAAGGTAATGCACATAAGTTCTAAATCCTAAAAAGACATGCATTTTATATTCATAGTGATACAAGAATGTGGATCTATGGATATTTTCAAAATTCATTAGAAGACGCATTAAATTTACAAAGTACAGTTTATGGGTGAACCTGTCAGGCTCTCCCTCTGGGTGATTCATAGTAAGGTGGTCATCTTACTAAGAGAGGTAATCACTATCTCTTTTCTCTCTTTCCCTTTCAAGCTAGTAGGATTAGATCATGAAACTATGTTATCTATAGTGTTTCTCTTGTCTTCCTTATGTAATCATGTATGTTTCTATGATTGATTTCTCTTTATTTTGATATATTTATGCATGTATATAGAGTTAGAATCCCTTTTCTAGGGGCTCATGTCCTTGACTTAGTGATGTTCTACCTCGTTGCGATCCACCAGAGTCTTTCTTCTAGCTATACCACAAGCATGTTCGATTTCCATACTTTCGCTAAAGTGGGGGCTTAATATATCATCTTAAAATGGAAGCACTTCCATGATAAGAAAGTTTAGCCCTTGTTAGCAGTGATTTTTTTAGTGGCTAATATTCACCAATTGGCTAATTTTTTAAATTTGAGAATCCAAATTTGGCTAATAATTCAAGATTTAAGGCAACCTAAATTGCCAAACTTTTACATAATTTTATTTTAGAAATATTTAAATCGCCAAATAATTTATTTTATTAAAAATTTGAACTCAAATATTCACCTACTATTTGATAGATGGTTAGATTCAATTTGCTTAAATTTTATCATTTATTATAGAAATCTAAATTAATTCACCAATAATATATCATAGTTGTTAGTTATAATAGGGTTGTGTCACCAATATTAGTTGTCATTATTGATTTAAAATATAATCTAGTGATCTTCATCATATTCCATGAGGCAAAAATGTTACTATCTTATTTGTAATGCTTATTAGGGCTAGGATTTCCTTTGGATTGTTGATAAATCAATGACACTGAAGAAATTTTGGGTCCTATTATAATAATAAAAATAACGATACATTTATCTCACACAATACAATGAGGATTATTTGATTATATTTTTATAAATGGTAGCAACTAGATACTATATAGTTCCCTTAAACCCATCAAATATTTTCATAGTTAGCCTAATAATTTTTCTATAAGAACTCTTTTTTCTTTAAATATAATTATTTTCCATGGCCATTAATGAAATTTTGGTTATTGCTTGAGATTCACCAATATTTTCTACAAAAAAATTGTGATTAGAAAATATTCGCCAATACAAATAATTTATTTTCCCAAAAAATTGAGAGATTCGCCAATAGGAATTAGTTTTTTTTAAAATAAAATGAGAGATTCGCCAGAATTTTATATATTTTTCTAGAGGGGGTTTCTTAAAGTTATCCCTACTCCTTAGGGTATTTTTTTGACCACCATCACATTGTCCCCTCATTTCTACATAATTCTCTACTTATGTGCCTGTTTAGGACCCTAATTGGACCTCTCTAGGCACCTTCTATCCCACCTGGCACATTTTCCAGGGGTTTTGACCCCCTGGGTCAAGTTCAACCTCAAAATTGACCTAGTTTAGGGTCAACCTTGACCTTGAACTAGGTTAGGGTCAACCTCAACCTCGACCTGGGTCCCCCTCTACAATCTAGAAGCTTGTCGGCTTCCGGAGGTAATCAAAAATTCATTTTCCCGCTTCCGGGTCGGCTGTTTTGGGTTTCAAAGTGGAAAATCCTAAATTTTATTTAATATAGGTCCTCTTCTAGGGGTATGGGTCTGATTGGAATTTAATTCTCCTATTTTTGCCTCTCTAGAATATTATGCCCTAGTTTCATATAAAAGGAAGCCTTTCTCTCTCATTTTCTCTAAGTCTTCTAAGTGAAAAAATCTCTAACCAAGTTTTTGTCAAGAAGCAAAATGTTCAAGCATCCATTTTTATACATGTTTCCAAGCTTTCAAGGTGTTAAAGTCTTCCTCTCAAGCATTCAAGTTCTCCATTTAAGATAAAGGATTCAAGTTTTCAAGCCTTTGAAGGGATTAGGTTCAAACATTCAAGATTCATCATTCAAACCCTAAATCTAGCCATCATGGTGGTGTGATCTTCTTTCAAGATCCTTTGTGCATCCTCAAGACTCATTCATTCTCTTCAAGGTGGATTCCAAGCATACAATCATAAAGTTTTATGGTTTCTATTAAGTCCAAGCTTTCATATTCACATACTTGCTTACATTTGAATTACATTGACATATCTATTCAATATCATAGCTTCATTCTAATATTCAATTCTACTACTTGCTCGCGTTCTATACATTATTGATTTCAAGCTTAATTCCTAAATTGGGGTTTGACTAAGGAAAACCCCTGCCCGAACAAACAAACCTCTTTTTCTTGCAAACATAGGTTCGAGATTGCGGATTTGAACCCAGATCTGGATACCCTTTTCGGCCAACTTTCGGGATCCACAAATAGATTTTTTGTTGGACCCGTGTAGGTCAAGGTCAAGATTAATGGGTTAGGGGTGAGATAAGTGGGTCAAGGTCAACCTTTTTCATAAGACAATGTCAGATCAGAAAAATATTTATGGGTTTTGTTCGTCTCTACATTCTGGTTCTGGATCATACTTTAGACTTCTCAGAAATAGAGTATAGACCAAAAAAAGCAAGATTCTTCAAATCTGCAATTCTTTAAGGTTGGTATATTCCTCCTATCCATTTCAATTCAAATCCTTAATCATTCTAAATCTATCACACATTTACATTCATTCACACACATTTTAAGAGGAAAACCTAGGATCTCCTTCTTTATTCCTATTTCCAATAGATTGATTCATTAACGCAATTATCCTTTTTGGGTTGATCAATTTGGATCCTTCCTTTGTGCACTTGAGAATAAAGGGGAATGTATTATTTATCCCTCCACTCTAAACATTAAATGTAAGGTGATAAGTGATTTGAGTATCAAAATATGTTTATTCTATTAACATCATTTTCTACCTTACACCCACCTAATATTCTGATGTCAAATGCTTCCATTTTAAATTTCACAGAAAATAGACCTCGTTTGAAATATTAATTTAAACTTTCAATTTTGCTCAATCAGGGGAAAACCCACATAATATTTTGATGTCAAATGATTCTATTTTAAATTGGAAGCATTTGACATCAAAATATTTATTTAAAGATTCAAATATTAATTTAAAGTTTTAGTTTTACACAATCAGAGAAAAACCCACCTCATATTTTAATATCAAATGCTTCCATTTTAAATTTCATCAAGATCAAATCTCGTTTGAAATATTAATTTAAAGTTTCAAATTTTCTCAATCAGAGGAAAACCCACCTAACATTTTGATGTCAAATGCTTCTATTTTAAATTTCACAGAGATCTGAGCTCGTTTGAAATATTAATTTCAAGTTTCAATTTTAAACAATCAGTGGAAAACCCACCTAATATTTTGATGTCAAATGCTTCCAATTTAAATTTCATGAAGATCGGAGCTCATTTGAAATATTAATTTAAAGTTTCAATTTTTCTCAATCAGAGGAAAACCCACCTAATATTTTGATGTCAAATGCTTTCATTTTAAATTTCACAAAGATCTGAGCTTGTTTGAAATATTAATTTAAAGTTTCAATTTTGCTCCCGGACGTAAAATGTGTCACAAAAAAACTTCAATTTTCCACAATCAGAGGTAAACCCACCTAATATTTTGATGTAAAATGCTTCCATTTTAAATTTCACGAACATCAGAGCTCATTTGAAATATTAATTTAAACTTTCAATTTTGCTCAATCAAAGAAAAACCCACTTAATATTTTGATGTCAAATGCTTCTATTTTAAATTGAAATCATTTGACATCAAAATATTAATTTTAAATTTCAAATATTAATTTAAAGTTTCACTTTCACACAATCAGAGGAAAACCAACCTAATATTTTAATGTCAAATGCTTCCATTTTAAATTTCATGAAGATTGGATCTCATTTGAAATATTAATTTAAAATTTCAATTTTACTTAATCAGAGGAAAACCCACCTAATATTTTCATGTCAAATGCTTCTATTTTAAATTTCACAGAGATCTGAGCTTGTTTGAAATATTAATTTTAAGTTTCAATTTTACATAATCAGTGGAAAACCCACCTAATATTTTGATGTCAAATGCTTCCAATTTAAATTTTCCAAAGATCGGAGCTTGTTTGAAATATCAATTTAAAATTTCAATTTTGATCAATCAGATGAAAACTCGCCTAATATTTTGATGTCAAATGATTCCATTTTAAATTTCACGAAGATCGGAGCTCGTTTGAAATATTAATTTAAACTTTCAATTTTGCTCCCGGATGTAAAACGTGTCACAAAAAGTTTCAATTTTGCACAATCAGAGGTAAACCCACCTAATATTTTTATGTCAAATGCTTCCATTTTAAATTTCACGAACATCAGAGCTTGTTTGAAATATTAATTTAAACTTTCAATTTTTCTCAATCAGAGGAAAACCCACCTAATACTTTGATGTCAAATGCTTCTATTTTAAATTGGAAACATTTGACATCAAAATATTAATTTAAAGTTTCAATTTTAAACAATTAGAGGAAAACCCATCTAATATTTTAATGTCAAATGCTTCCCTTTTAAATTTCACAAAGATCGGATCTCGTTTGAAATATTAATTTAAAGTTTCAATTTTGCTCAATCAGAGGAAAACCCACCTAATATTTTTATGTCAAATGCTTTTATTTTAAATTTCACAAAGATCTAAGCTCGTTTGAAATATTAATTTCAAGTTTTAAATTTACATAATCAGTGGAAAACCCACCTCATATTTTGATGTCAAATGCTTCCAATTTAAATTTCACGAAGATCGGAGCTCATTTCAAATATTAATTTAAAGTTCATTTTTTCTCAATCAGAGGAAAACCCACCTAATATTTTGATGTCAAATTCTTTCATTTTAATTTTCACAAAGATCGGAGCTCGTTTGAAATATTAATTTAAACTTTCAATTTTGCTCCCGGACGTAAAACGTCTCACAAAAAATTTTCAATTTTTTACAATTAGAGGTAAACCCACCTAATATTTTGGTGTCAAATGCTTCCATTTTAAATTTAATGAACATCAGAGCTTGTTTGAAATATTAATTTAAACTTTCAATTTTGCTCAATCAGAGGAAAACCCACCTAATATTTTGATGTCAAATGCTTCTATTTTAAATTGGAAGCATTTGACATCAAAATATTAATTTAAAGTTTCAGTTTTACACAATCAGAGGAAAACCCACCTAATATTTTAATGTCAAATGCTTCCATTTTAAATTTCACGAAGATCGGATCTCGTTTGAAATATTAATTTAAAGTTTCAATTTTGCTCGATCAGAGGAAAACCTACCTAATATTTTGATGTCAAATGCTTCTATTTTAAATTTCACAAAGATCCGATCTCATTTGAAATATTAATTTCTAGTTTCAATTTTGCTCAATCAGAGGAAAACTCACCTTATATTTTGATGTCAAATGCTTCCATTTTAAATTTCACAAATATCTAAGATTGTTTGAAATATTAATTTAAAGTTTCAATTTTGCTCCCAGTCGTAAAATGTATCACAAAAAAGGTTCAATTTTGCACAATCAGAGGTAAACCCACCTAATATTTTGATGTCAAATGCTTCCATTTTAAATTTTACGAACATCGGAGCTCGTTTGAAATATTAATTTAAACTTTCAATTTTGCTCAATCAGTTGAACACCCACCTAATATTTTAATGTGAAATGATTCTATTTTAAATTGGAAGCATTTGACATTAAAATATTAATTTA
This sequence comes from Thuja plicata, assembly GCA_018584345.1. Lineage (NCBI taxonomy): Eukaryota > Viridiplantae > Streptophyta > Pinopsida > Cupressales > Cupressaceae > Thuja > Thuja plicata. Next base: position 763,579 of record MU223407.1, on the reverse strand, counting down.
AAGTTTCAGATATTAATTTAAAGTTTTAGTTTTACACAATCAGAGGAAAACACATCTAATATTTTAATGTCAAATACTTCCATTTTAAATTTCACGAAGATCGGATCTCGTTTGAAATATTAATTTTTCAATTTTGCTCAATCAGAAGAAAACCCACCTAATATTTTGATGTCAAATGCTTCTATTTTAAATTTCACGTTGATCCGAGCTTGTTTGAAATATTAATTTCAAGTTTCAATTTTACACAATCAGTGGAAAACTCACCTAATATTTTGATGTCAAATGCTTCCAATTTAAATTTCACGAAGATCAGAGCTTGTTTAAAATTTTAATTTAAAGTTTCAATTTTTCTCAATCAGAGGAAAACCCACCTGATATTTTGATGTCAAATGCTTCCATTTTAAATTTTACGAAGATCTGAGCTCATTTTAAATATTAATTTAAAGTTTCAATTTTGTTCCCAGACATAAAATGTGTCACAAAAAAGTTTCAATTTTGCACAATCAGAGGTAAACCCACCTAATATTTTGATGTCAAATGCTTCCATTTTAAATTTCATGAACATCGGAGCTCGTTTGAAATATTAATTTAAACTTTCAATTTTGCTCAATCAGAGGAAAACCCACATAATATTTTGATGTCAAATGCTTCGATTTTAAATTGGAAGCATTTGACATCAAAATATTAATTTAAAGTTTCAAATGTTAATTTAAAGTTTTAGTTTTACACAATTAGAGGAAAGCCCACCTAAAATTTTAATGTCAAATGCTTCTATTTTAAATTTCATGAAGATCGGATCTCGTTTGTGTAATACCCCAAAACCCAAAATTGGCACCTTACAATTCTAATCACTTTTGGTGCATTTCTTCAAATTATCATCATCAAAGTCCTATTGTACTAGGAAAAATCTCCTTCCTATTTGTCTTTAATTAACTTAGTCTCAAATGCAGAAAACCTAAATTTGCATAAATCTTACACTATATTTAATTCCTAAATTTTGAAGATTTATTAGCTAAAAATCCCTATAATTAATTAATTTAATTCTAAAGTCCTAAGTGGAAATAATTCATTTATTTAATTAAATAATTCCTTCATATTTGTCTCACCTTCCTCCATGAAGATGAAGAGTCAGTTGTTTCTGCCAAGAAACTCTTCATCCTCTCTTCAGGATTTTCTATATTATGGACCTTCTTTCCTTCATTTGAGAGAGCAATTTTTAGAGTGCCAAAACTATAGTGAATTATTGTCTCAATTATCTCATATTTCAAAGATTTTATTGCATATTTAGTTTAATTTCATTTAGCTTAATGACATTTTTCATCTCAATTTTGTTTGTTTACTTATCAAGTAGCTTAATTATTTTATCTCTTTCAAATTTATTAGCTTAAAATCTGCATCTTCATTCCTAGATTACAATGGCATCTCTCATGTAGAATAATTTTATTTCAATTTTCAAAGCTTTCAAATCCTTCATTTTAGCAATGGTCTATGGTTTTTGTCTATCATTCTGAGAGTAATTAAACATCCCAACAAAATAGGAGGCAACAGGTCGATTTGATCGATATTGTGGAATGAGCAATTCATGTTCATCTTCGCGATTCAATGATTGAGCAATGACTATGTTGTGTTGTGGCTGATTTAGAGGTCAAAATTTAGACACATACATTTTGGCACCCACTGTGGGGCAGAAAATTGATTTTCGACATCACTCTCAAAGATTTTTCTGACTAAATTTTGTACTCTATTGTACGTCCATACTTTTCTGTGTACAGATTCTCACGTGATAATTCAGAGTGTACCACATGAAGTTGTGCTTTCATTAGAAATCTCTTGGGTAAAAAAGCCACTTTATCGCACCAGCTGTTGCATTTCCTCATGCAAATCCTTGTACTTCCTCACGCAAGACTTGGTGACAGTCTCTGGAATTTCATAGTTTCTGCAATTACTGTTACTATTTTCCTTATTATTTTCACATGCTGCTATTTTTTTTTATCTCTCTGATTTCTCTGACAACATAACAGTGGGCTACAAATCGCTTGACGAAGACATAAACTTGCTAATAGTTTTCTTGTAGGACGGTTGTCGAAGATCATTTCAAAATGTTGTGCTTGTTTATTTCTTTCATCACATAGTATAACTAGGGCCTTGTTAAAATTTCTTGGGAATCTTGATAGAAAAATAGGGGAATAGGCTCTTCATTACATGTAAGAGATGCCCATGGATGAATCTGAGACCCATATGTTGCTAACATGATGGAGACCTAGGTAAGAAAGGAAAGTTAACAAACCTTTAGCATGTTCACTTGTCAGGGGATTATGCTCTTCTCTCTTTGAGAGAATCAAAAACCCAAAAGCTTGTGAATTGGTTGGAGGAGAGTTATCTCAGTGATGAATATGTCTTGCACATTTGGGTAAGGTGAAGAGGTAGAGAAGTATTCTCTTCTCTCTTTGAGAGAATCAAAAAATCTGACCCTCAAATCCGAGCCAAGTTTTTTGTCACCTTTAGAGGGCCTACCAGAAGTTGAACCTCCAGGAATGACCCAAGTGAGTACACACCTATCGCTGGTGATTCCACCTCTTTATAATAAAGTATGCTTTTTTGAGTCCAAAGACTCCAAAGCCATGGTAACTTCTTTCTCAGGATTCTGACTATCATCTTAAGAAATCCTTTTCTACTGTACTGAGTGGCGCCACTCTTAGCCCTGCTTGTGGGGGTGTATGACTTTCAAGTGTTGGTGTGACTGTGAGGCCCAAGCCCTGTATTAGGGACACCAAAGGTTATTGTGAATGAAAACCCACTAAAAAATTTCTTTGTTAGTTGCCTACCCTGATCACCTCTGAAAGAAGACATAATCTTTGCACAGGGAGGGGGAAGAATCTCTCCCCTAGATTCTCAATATAGGTATGCACCTGGATGCTTAAAGTGGTATATGATGCTAGCCCCTACTTTAAGGGTAACCTTTGAACATATATTATTTAGTCCTTGGAAACACCAAAAACATGGGTGCCCTCTAGGGGGTGACACAGCTGTGTGCGGTGCACACATACACATAAGCCAGTGAGGCACGGATTTTGTCTTCTCTACCATTTTTTTTGTAGGGATAAATAAGTGCTTGTTTAGAGTCTTAAACTATCCAATCATGATTAAACAAAGACTCCCATGATTTTTCCAAGTTGCCTTGTCCTTGGTAGAACTATTTGCGACTACTTCTTGCATCACTATTCCTTGGTATAAAATTTATGCTTGTTAACGATTGCTTTTCACATTCACACTGAGATTTCTAATATGAACTATCATAAAACTATCCTAAATCTAGAAATTATGTCAAAGAACAGTCCTGACTATGTCTCAAAAATTGAGTCGATCTATCGAAACCTGGAGTTTTCTCATGCGAGATTCTAGAAACTGAGCATTTCCTCATGTGAGCTTTCATTTTATCGCATGCAGTTAAGCATTTCCTCACATAAACCAGCACTTTCTTGCACAAATCTATAACTTGGTGTCCCAAAATAGTGAGCTATTTCTCGTTGATTGTTGAGTTTTTTGCTTGATCTAATTTTTATCTAAGATCTAATTGCCTTTTTCCCTGTTGTTTGCAGTCTAAAATTGATTGTCTCAATTTGCAAACTGACCAATTCTTGCTCAAAATAATTTTTTCTCTTTGTTCTTTGTCCTACCTTTTTGTGCTTTTGTACCTTGTGACGCGATAGTCACATCTCGGCTATTCTAGCCATACTCTCGATGATTCGTGGCAGGTGCATTTCACATCTTGGTTGTTCTAGCCTTTATCTCCTTTTTTCTATTTCTAGAGACAGAGTTCTGAGTTGTATCCTAAGTCCTCTCTCATTTCATCTTTGTCTATGCCTGTTATGACTATAAGTGGCAACATATTTCCCATTCATGGTTCCAGAATAGGTAGAGGTAGATCTCATGATCAAGAAAGAGGTCATTCTGAGCCTATTGTTCAATCTAATAGTCAAGAGGGATCCTCACATTCCTCCTCACAATTTAGTATAGATCCCAGTCCAAATTAGAGACTGGTGTTCCAGTAGTGCTATAATCCCTTTTTTCAAAGACAACCTAAACCATTATTTCAAGATCAACAGAACTCATTTCTTCCAAATCAACAAAAATTTGGAAGGTCACCTACTTGGGTCAACCCTATTGATGATCATCACTACCTTATTGATCCTTTTGATCATACCAATCCTTTTGGTCCTATCAATCCTTGTGAACCTATTGATCCTTTTGAACCCATCGACCCCTTTGACCCACCAAAAGTTACATTGGCCACAAACTCTTAGCTCAATACGCACACTCACGCTGAACCTGTGTACACAACACAATCCCACCTCAACAACATGGGAGGCCCTTTCAACTTCCCACAAGTTCAATACAGTGGGGCCCATGATCAATCTCAAAATGATCAGGGTCAACAAGGTGATCAGCATCACCATCACCCTCCTCCACATGACTAGAGTCAAGATCAGAACCCAAGCATTTATGAGATCCTCAATAATGATGATGATCCGATAACTCAAAATGACATAGATGTTGCAAAATATAATAAGGCTCTCATCAAGATGATGGAAATTATCCTTGCAGAAGATAAACAGAAATATTTTCTAGAATTGGCAAACCGAGGAGTTAATCTACCCCCATATTTCAAAGTGGAAACACTTTTGACTAAAGAAGAAGAGACTGAAACTACCAAATTGCAAAAGATGATTCAAGATATGCAAAACCAAATTAGCCAACTTGTAAAGGATAAGGAAAAACCCACACAACAATTCATGATGGAGAGCATCTGTCCTTTTCCTTTTGATAGGAGTCTTCATATGCCACCTTTTCCCAAGGGTGTGGAACTCCCTAAGTATGATAAATATCTAGGTACCACCAATCCTTAGGATCATCTAAGAGAATTTGGGGCCCTATCTATGGATTTCATTCATGATCAAACTTTTTTAATGTGTCTCTTTCCCCAAAGTCTAGGTGGACCTACCATGGAGTGGTTTTCTCAACTACCCACCGGCATTAAGAATTTTGACAAGATTACAAATATATTTATCCAGCATTATTCTCACAACATACAGCATCTTGTCAACATGAGGGACCTTTACAATCTCAAGTAGAGACAAGGGAAGCCATTCCTAACATTTCTCCAAAGATGGAGACAACTTTGCACCAAGTATCCTCATAAAATACCCGAATCTGAGAAACTCGATATCTTCTTGGACAATCTCACTCCTGATTTTGGGTATCAGGTACAACTTCAAGGTCCCCTCAATTTTGACAGCATGATTAAGCAAGCGGTGAGGATAGAGGCGTTTATGGTTAAGAAAGGGGAATTGACTTTGCACAAAGACAACAAACAAGGTTCCTCCTTTTCCAACAAAGATAAAGGGAAGTTTGTCAACAAGAATAGGGATGTTGTGAATGATGGAGTGGTTGATAATGTGACCCCAGCTCCTTCAAAACCAATTTTCAATCTTACTTCTAGCATACAAGCAATCAAAACTATTGAAAAGGCTGCAACAAACACTCAGCCACCTTCTAGATTCTCTAGCAACAAACCTTGGGCCCCTCGACCCAAACGTGAATTTACTTCCTTTGGAGAACCACTTGATGTAGATTACAAGACTTTGGTGCAAAACCAGGTTCTCACTCCTTTGGGAAAGTGTCCATATGATCCACAACCATGACCCCATTGGTGGAATGACAATGCATACTGTGACTATCACTAGAAAAAGAGTCATAAGACTTCTACTTGTCTTCAGTTGTGCCATAAGGTCCAAGATCTGATTGATAATTGTGATATTGTTGTGGATAATCATAATAAAAATTTAGATCACCAGGCATTTAAAGATCCCTTTCCTCCTCACGAGAAAGGTGAGTCTTCCAACAGTAAGAATAGCAATGCCAAGGTTAACTACATGCATAACACTAATGACAATGTCATCAACATGATCAAACCTATCAAATTTGAGTATTGTGATGTGATTACTATCAAGGGGAGTGGGGATGCTCCTAATTCTAAGACCCTGTTTGTCTTGAGAGGCCCTGGGTCTCGCTCATCTAAACCTGAATCATCTCAGGAGTGCACAAACATCATTACCAAATCCCATGCTAAGATCACTCTCAAGGGTCCTGACCCTCTTGCTACTACATCCGCACCAAATCAACCCACAGATAAAGCTATTGTTGGCCCTTCCAACAAGACCATGAAAGTGGTCCCCACACCTCCTGCTGCTAATTATAGCATTCTTGACCAGCTGCAAAGAACCAATGCTCAAATAACCATCTTTGAGTTGTTGAAGATCTCACCTACTCATAGGCAGATCTTGGATAAAGCCCTTGTAGAGGCTAACATCCCCAAATACATTAATCTTAATTAGTTTCAATCTATAGTGGGTCACTTGACTTCACCACATTATCTGTCATTCTTAGAAGAAGATGACCATTCGGTCACCCACCCACATAACGCCTCTTTGCATATAGAGGTCATGATTGGCCAAAATCATGTCCATCGCATCCTTATTGATAATGGTGTTGGACTCAACATTTGCTCTGCTCACTTGCTCACTCAGATAGGTTATGATGAAGATCACATAGATTCTCACAAGAAAATTACTATCAAAGCCTATGATGAAGAAGAAAGAAAGTCTAAAGGTTTAGTTGTGCTACATGGTGGTACACTAAATTTTGATAATTTAGAAGTCCCAATCCATTATCAAGAAGCATTTTTCTCCATAAAAAAAATATCAAAGGAAGGAAGCTTTATGAAACAAATAAATAGAACTAACTAATCGAAACCTTCAGAAAATGCTGGAATTTATACCTGCTACAAAGATGATTTTGACAAAGGATAAAGATGGTCAAATTTTAAAAATCTAAAAATGACCCAGTTTGGGAAATCAAATTTCCTATCTCCAATAGAAATATTAGCTTTTCATAAGGTGTTTTGGGTTTTTGAACAAATCCAAATCTGAAAGTTAGGTAGTTAGTTTATTGCTTTTTCAAAATAATTTGTAATAAGGGTTGTGGCTTTTCACCCTAAAGAGGTGTGAAAGCCACTCAAACACATATATCTATATATACATAATGTAAAATGTAAAGAGAAGACAATACAACAATAATACAATTTTGATAGATGGATTAGATGGATCAATAACTACAAATGTGAACTCTATTAAACTATTTTCATAATCAATAAAGATAAGTTCTTTTTCTTCATGTATGCAATTGTTTCATTATCATTTTACAATTAATCCCTTGGATAAACCAATAGAACTTCTTCAAAGTGACAGTTTGATGTGACTGCTTCCTAATTTGATTCATAGTCTATATTTTCAATTGGTTTTCTCATTTTGCATTGTTAAATTATGTTGATTGAGGCCTCAGTCAATTGGTCTATCATCTAAGAAGTATTACCCTTTAGATATATCTCTGAATTTGTTTTATGTTGCATGTAAATTTCATAACACATTTGAAGTGATAAGTTTTCTCAAAAAACTATCTTTGAGGTTGAACATAGGATTGGAATGATATTGACTCTATTGCCCATAGTTGATTAAGGCACTAGTCTTTCTTGTTTATTGGATTATAGTCATAGTTTCATCATTTAAAGTTTTGAGATACTATATCCATCTGCTCTATCCAATTCATATCTTAAATCCATCAAACATTCTTTAAATTATTGGAACATTACATTTGAACATTTTAATAATACATTGTTTTTAGTTTTGTGATCTTAATAGTACGTTGCCATACTTTGAGAGACAGAAGTTCCAATCACAAGTTATCTGCTATAAAAATCCTGTTCAGATAAAGGTTCACCCACCTTGGTCTTGTAGAGCCAGAAGTGTAGGGGAAGAGGATCATAATTGATCATTCCTATTAGTTGGCCAAAATCACTTGTTTTTCTCATCATTAGATTGGCAAGTCCATAGGAAATCCAGTTCAGCATTTTTGGGCACCAACAGATTAGCGACTCTACTGGGGAGTTGTCTATGAAAGACAACATTGAAAATAACCTAGAAGCTTTGGTGATGTAATTAAGACTCTACTAGGAGAAAGAAGTCAAAAGATAATTAAGTATTTTCCTTCTGATAAGAAGGTGGTGACTCAATTGAACAAATCATTTCATTTAGTGACTCTACTGAGGGAGAAAACTCAGAAGGAGATAGGAAGATATCCTAGAAGGGATGAGAAATTGTCTTTTAATTAGTAATAGAAGATCTATTGCATGATGTTTAGAATTTTTTCAAAAATATTTTTGATTCCCGTGGATACCAGGCCTTTGGATCTCAAAAAGTTTCAATGCATCTCTAATAAATTATTTTCACAACTTTCACAGAGGGTTCCTGAATTTTATGGAGATTATGATGAATCAGCTTGTGATCATTTGGATGCTTTTCATATATTCCTTCATAATTATGAGGTCCATAAAAAAGATGATGCCATGAAGATTTTTGCATGGTCATTAAAAAATAATGCACAAGAAGAGTATGAATCATTACCTACACAGTCCATCTCATCATGGAGACAGTTTGAGAAGTTGTTTCTTGATATGTTTCATGATGCCAGTGGTGAAGAAGAAAACATGTGCTATGAACAGGAAAGAGAGCGAAATTATATTTTGGAGGAAGAATCTTACATGTCCCCTTTGGATACATTCTTTAGTTTGGAAAGATATAAAGGTGAACCTGCACTACATTTGTTCATGATAATGATAAAGATCTATTAGTAAATACCTTCTGATATCATGAAGCCTCTGGGAAAGGAATTAATGGATAACTTTGTGAGTTAGGAATCTACCATGATTCTCAACTATTAGTTTTTCTTGAGCAAATATGTGAGGTATTGAGGGAAGAAAAGAATGATGACATAGAGGAAGAAATTTTGGATCAGGTTGAAGAAGAATCTTTACATGATGAGATGTGTATGGAAACAGGTATCAATGACCACGAGGAAGAAGATCTTCTCAGTACAGAAGAAATCTCATATTTACTAGACATGGAATATAAAAAACATGTTGAAAAGAGTGGTCAAATTTTTTTCTTAATGCACCATGATAAGCAACTTGATGGATCAGTACATACTCAGAATGTACTAGATGAAGAAAATGATCAATTTTAGGAATCAAATAACAGAGATGAAATAGAATAGCATACAACATATGAACACAAATAAGTATAAGATGGGATCTCTCATGGAGATATGCCCGAGTTCTCTATATCTTTGAATCCATTATTTGAAGAATATTTTCTATGCAATCAAGTCCATCGACATCATGATAAAGACAGTGGGCCTAGTGATCATTTTGAAGATGATGGAAGTCAAAATATGTACGGGGAAGTATATTAAGAAAGTGAGGCATGCATTATTTCATCCTATGAGAAGAATTTATATCAAACATGTGAAGATGAGATGGAATCAAATATACATAATGAAGAGAATGTGTTGAATATTAGTTCTAAAAATTATCCAAGTATCCTATCTGATCAAATTCTTGATAAGAAGGAAGTTCCTAAATGTGAGTTATATCCAAATCCTTTTTGTGAAGAGAAACAACATCTTGAGTAGAGGGAAGATTGTGTACATAAAGGAATCCAAGTAGAAGAGTTTAATTTAGTTACTTGTGGGGTTGATCAAATGCATGAGGATATTATATTTAGCAAGGATTACAGTTCACCTATTGGATTTTCTAAGGGTAAACAAAAGTCAAAGCATGCTAATAAAGTAATGAATGTTGTCCATGATAATGGTGGCATCGTATTCGAGAGATCCAAAGTATTACATGATCAAAATTATGTGTTTGATAGAGGAAAGTAGCAGTGTTCACTTTTTTGGGGGGAGGCCTGGGGCCACCCAATTTCACTTTGCATCAGATTAAGTGTGGATACTTGGTCTGCTTCTCTAGAGATAGCTAGAATCTTGCTATGCTCATAGGGAGCATATGTCCCCAGAAAGAGCCACTGGTGGTACCCTAACTTTTGATAATTTAGAAGTCCCAATCCATTATTAAGAAGCATGTTTCTCCATAAAAAAAAGTATCAAAGGAAGGAAGCTTTATGAAACAAATAAATAGAACTAACTAATCGAAACCTTTAGAAAATGCTGGAATCTATACCTGCTACAAAGATGATTTTGATAGAGGATAAAGATGGTCAAATTTTAAAAATCTAAAAATGACCTAGTTTGGGAAATCCAATTTCCTATCTCCAACAAAAATATTATCTTTTCATAAGGTGTTTTGGATTTTTGACCAAAGCCAAATCTGAATGTTAGGTGGTTATTTTTTAGTTAGTTTATTGCTTTTTCAAAATAATTTGTAATAAGGGTTGTGTCTTTTCACCCTAAAGAGGTGTGAAAGCCACACACACACACACACACACACATATACATAATGTAAAATGTAAAGATAAGAAAATACAACAATAATACAATTTTGATAGATGGATTAGATGGATCAATAACTGCAAATGTGAACTCTATTATACTATTTTCATAATCAATAAAGATAAGTGCTTTTTCTTCATGTATGTAATTATTTCATTATCATTTTAAAATTAGTCCCTCGGATAAAACAATAGAACTTCTTCAAAGTGAAATTTTTATGTGAATGCTTCCTAATTTGATTCATAGTCTATATTTTCAATTGGTTTTCTCATTTTGCATGGTTAAATTCTATTGATTGAGGCCTCAGTCAATTGGTCTGTCATCTGAGAAGTATTACCCTTTTGATATATCTCTAAATTTGTTTTATGTTGCATGTACATTCCATAACACCTTTGAAGTGATAAGTTTTCTCACAAAATTGTCTCTGAGGTTGAATATAGGATTGGAATGATATTGACTCTATGGCCCATAGTTGATTAAGGCACTAGTCTTTCTTGTTTATTGGATTATAGTCATAGTTTCATCATTTAAAGTTTTGAGATACTATATCCATCTACTTTATTCAGTTCATATCTTAAATCCATCAAACATTCTTTAAATTCTTGGAACATTACATTTGAACATTTTAAATAATACATTGTTTTTCATTTTTGTGATCTTAATAGTATGTTGCCATACTTTGAGAGACAAAAGTTCCAATCACAAGTTATCTTCTATAAAAATCCTGTTCAGATAAAGGTTCACCCACCTTGGTCCTATAGAGCCAGAAGCATAGGGGAAGAGGATCATAATCAATCATTCTCGTTAGTTGGCCAAAATCACTTTTTTTTCTCATCATTAGATTGGCAAGTCCATAGGAAATCCAGTTCAACATTTTTGGGCACCAACACTACCTATTTGGGTTGGACCTGTTGAAAGAGATGTCACTTGTCAAGTGTTGGACATTCCTCTCACTTATAACATCCTGTTGGGAAGACCGTGGATCCATGAAATGCAAGCGGTTCCCTCTACATATCATCAGTGCATCAAGTTTCCTTTCCACGACGTAGAAGTGATAGTTCCTGCTAATATAGGCTATTCTTGTAATATGCTCACACAGTCAACTGATAGTTTTGTTCCTACTAACAGAGAATCCATAGAATTGTATAATGCCAAGCTTAGAGACATGGAACTAACTTTGAAAATCAAAGACATAGGCATGGGGGGGTATCAAATAGAACCTGTGCTATCATTAGCAGCTCTACCTCTGTCTCCTCATTCTTATGGGAGAGATTTTGAGAATAATAAATATTATACTACTCCTCCTAAAATAGTTTATGATGGTGCCTTTGTATAGGCTTCAACACCATTAGAAGATGAAGATGAGGAAAGAGTTGTTAAAGCTTGGCTTTACAAAGGAAAGGACATATTTGAATAGACCACCCCAGCTTGTGAACTAGATCCCAATAGTGAAGGTCTTAAAATCACAAAACACTTTGGATACAAAGGGCATGGTCCAATAGGGATGAATGGTAATGGGCTAGTTGAACCTATTAAGGCTATGGGTCAAAGGACAAAAGATACAACTGGTTTAGGCTTCAAGAAGATCCCATTCCATCTAGGGATTAACAAATTTGTATTTGAATCTCAACCTGGACCAGAACCAAAACCTAGGGGCACAGCTATAGTGGACACCTTAAAGGATAGCTCTGACGAGGATTACTTTCCTTATCCTATTCCTCTAGATCTAGCAACATTCTTTGCTGAGCCAGATGATGTCATAATACATGCCAGTACAGCCAAGGTTGGCAGTGACTGCAATGGTGCTATTCTATTCATTCCTCTAACATATGAACAATGGAAAGTGTCACAAGACCCTAGTAGGGATAACTTTAAGAAACCCCCCTCTAGAAAAATATATAAAATCTTGGTGAATCTTTTATTTTATTTTTAAAAAAATTAATTCCTATTGGCGAATCTCTCAATTTTTTGGGAAAACAAATTATTTGTATGGGCGAATATTTTTTAATCACAAATTTTTTGTAGAAAATATTGGCAAATCTCAAGCAATAACCAAAATTTCATTAATGACCATGAAAAATAATTTTATATTTAAAGAAAAAAGAGTTCTTATAGAAAATTATTAGGCTAATTATGAAAATATTTAATGGGTTTAAGGGAACTCTATAGTATCTAGTTGCTACTATTTATTTAAAATATAATCAAATAATCCTCATTGTATTGTTTGAGATAAATGTATCATTATTTTTATTATTATAATAGGTCCCAAAAAAAATTTAGTGCCATTGATTTATCAACAATCCAAAGGAAATCTTAGCCCTGATAAGCATTACAAATAAGATAGTAACATTTTTACCTCATGGAATATAATGAAGATCACTATTTTAAATCAATAATCACAACTAATATTGGTGACACAACCCTACTATAACTAACAGTTATGATATATTATTGGTGAATTAATTTAGATTTCTATAATAACTGATAAAATTTAGGTGAATTGAATCTAACCATCTATCAAATATTAGGCAAATATTTGAGTTTATATTTTTAATAAAATAAATTATTTGGCAATTTAAATATTTCTAAAATAAAATTTTATAAAAGTTTGGCAATTTAGGTAGCCTTAAATCTTGAATTATTAGCCAAATTTGGATTCTCAGATTTCAAAAATTAGCCAATTGGCGAATATTAGCCACTAAAAAAATCATTGGACCCTAGTCTCTAGGGTGAACATTACATACCATCACAGTTTTAAGATCAGTTTGTGCAAGAACAGGCTGGTTTCACAAGAAATCTCAAACCTTCATGATGCAAACATCCCAGTTGGATTTTAGACATAGATTCCCATGAATTCAGTTTGACAGTCTTTCAGAAGGATCCTTTGACAGGAATTTTGATACTACACATACATTTGAAAACCTTCTTGACATAGGTGAAGGGTCTAGTGTAAGGTCTAATAAGTATGATTCCATAGGTGTTAACGTGTCTTCTACTACAATTGCTTGGAGTCAAAGGGATTCAAATACACCTTTGGATGAGATTGCTCTAGGTCTCAGCTTACTAGTCTATGCTTTCAATGATTATACCGTGAATGCACTTGAACCCATCACTTCTCTCTCACTCCAACATCCCGAGCTAATAGACTGGAAATCCCCTATCTCATCCAATGAAGTCCTCACATTCTAGAATGACTATGCTCTAGCCTGTTATCTCCATGTTATTAAACTTGTAACATCCACCACTAGCGAAGGCAATGTCAACATAACTGAAAGTGATATCAAGTATCTTAGTCATAAAATAAAAAGAAAAAAAATAGGCACTCTGATCGTGAAAACCACATTGTGGAAATGTCAGAGCCAAAAAAGTAAAAGGAATAGATGTATCCAAAGATGAAAACCTCTCCGAGGTGCCTGAGGATGAGATACTTGATGCACTTCTAAGTCATTTCCAGGAATGATCATCGGTGCTAATTGATTCAACTCATCCAATAAATTTTGGTATAGAAGAACATCTGCACATTATTCATGTGGCTAAATCATTGTCTATAGAAGAACTCAAAGAATTCATAGATTTCTTCAAAGGGAAAAAGATAAACTTTGCATGGACATACTCTAACATGCCTGTGTATATCTTGATCTTATCATGCATCACCTGTCAATAGCTCCTGGAGTAAAACCAGTCAAACAAAAACTCAGAAAAATGCATCCACATGTGGCTCTACTTGTCAAGGAAGAATTAGAGAAACTCCTAAAAGTTGGGTTCATCAGAGAAATTGACTATGCAGAATGGATCTCCAACATAGTTCTAGTGTCGAAGCATGACAAATCTATCAGAGCCTTCATAGACTTCAGGGACATAAATAAGGCATGTCCAAAAGATGACTTCCCACTACCCAACATTGATATGATTATGGTTATGACAGTAGGGTACAAAATGTACTCCCTAATGGATGGTTTCTCTGGCTAAAACCAAATGTAGGGTATGAAATGTACTTCTTTCACTTGTGCATGGGGCACCATCTGTTGGAATGTTATGCCTTTTGGTCTCAAAAATGCTGGAGAGACATATCAGAGAGCAGTCACTACTATATTTAATAATATGATGCACAAAACAATAGAGGATTATTTTGATGACACCCTTGCTAAAAGCATGGATAGGAAGGCACATCTTACTGATCTAGGCCCTATACTAGATCATATGGAAAAGTTCAGACTACTTCTCAATCCTAAGAAATGTGCATTTGGAGTAACTTCCAGAAAATTGCTTGGTTATATCATCTCTGCAAAAGGTATCGAGGTGGATCCTGAAAAGGTGCAAGCTATCATGGAAACGCCTCCACCTTGAAATATTAGTCAAATGAGAGGTCTTCAAGGTCAGCTTCATTCTATCTGGCACTTCATCTTAGAGCTAGCTGACAAGTCACATCCATTTACTAAGACTCTACATAAAGGTGTGACCTATGAATGGAATAAAGAATGTGAACAAGGTCTTCAACAAATCAAACAATATCTAGCTAATCCACCTATATTAATGCCTCCTATTCATGGGAAGCTATTAATCTTATACATCTCAGCTAAAGAAACATCTCTGGGTGCTCTTTTGGCCCAAGAAGATCAAAACAATAAATAAAGAGCAATCTATTACATTAGCAGAACATTGGTCTTCTATGAAATGAATTATTCTGTCATTGAGAAAGCTTACTTGGTGGTGGTGTTCACTTCCCAGAAGTTACAGCATTACATGCTTTCTCACACTATAAGGCTCATTTCAAAAACTGATCCATTAAAGTACTTACTCAATAAATTTTCCCTCATGGGTAGATTAGCTAAGTGGGTCATGATACTCAATAAATTTGACATTGAGTATGTGGAAAGAAAAGCTATCAAAGGGAAAGCAATTGCAGATCATTTGGCTAAGGCACCTATTGTAGACTATCAACCATTGAGGATCAAGATCCCAGATGAGTCCATCATGCTTCTCACACATCAGGCATGGACCATGTTCTTTGATGGATCATTCATCCAATCAGGGTCAGGTGTCAGAATCTTGTTCATTACACCTCAGTGATATTTATTACCAAAGGCTTACAAAATTTTGTTTCCTTGCAAAAATAACACTGTTGAGTATGAAGCCTTGATTAATGGATTAAAGATTTATATTGAATGGTGTGTTAATGAGCTGAAGGTCTTTGGAGATTCACAGTTGGTTATCAATTAGGTGAATGATATCTACCAAATAAAAGATGAAAAATTGGTGCCTTATAAAAAGATGGTTGATGATCTCAAGAAATACTTTGCATACATTACTTTCCAAAAAATTCCAAGGGTAGATAATAAAGTAGCTGATGCCATGGCTACTCTGGCTTCCATGTTACAGATGCCAGAAAATGACTTCTGACATGAATTCCTAGTGGAGACATTATGCTATCCTGCTTATAATTCCCCTGAAAAATGGATGATCTACTCAGTCATTGGACATGACTCATCCTGCTACCACCATATTTACTCCTACCTTCATTACCATATCATTCTGGACACTTACACATGAAATGAGAAATGTCACTTAATCCGCAGTGCTTCACAGTTTGTCATCATAGCTAATGACTTATATAGGTGAGGTCTAGATGGAACCCTCCTTAGGTGTTTAGAACCTGATGAGTCCAAGCATGTGTTAGTAGAGGTGCATGAAGGTGTTTGTGGGTCTCACTCAAATGGCCTAACACTGGCTAGCAAACTTATTAGAGCTGGTTACTATTGGTCAGATATAGAGAAAGAAGCTACACAATTTGCTAAATCTTGCAAATAGTTCCAACTTCATGGAAATCTAATCCACGCTCCTGCCAAGGAGCTCATTCCCTTCTTCAGCTTTTGGCCATTTCGGCAGTGGGCCTTTGACTTGGTGGGTTAGATACATCCGTCTTCTTCAAGGGGACATAAATTCATCATTATTGCTATAGACTATTTCACCAAGTGGGTTGAGGCAGTGCCTCTCATCGTAGCTGATGGCAAGTCTATGGCCATGTTTATACTAAACTATATCATCTGGAGATATGGTGTACCCTCGTCAATAATCACTGACAATGGGGGGAAATTCAAGAGCAAGGATCTAAAAGAATTATGCACTAAATTTAGAATTATTTAGCATTAGTCTTCTATCTATTATCCCCAGGGTAATGGATAGGTGGAAGCTTCAAATAAGACTATTCTCAAGATCTTACACTACACAGTACACAAATCTGGACAAGACTGGCATCTCCAGATTAATCTGGCTTTATGGGCTTACCGCACCAATATACAGACACCAACATGGGCCACACCCTTTGCTCTAGTTTATGGTGCAGATACAGTGCTTCCTATTGAGGTTGAGATTCCTACCTTGTGAGTCTCTCTAAAGGGCCTCATTACTGATGATGATATCAGAATATCTAAGCTTCAAGAGCTTGAACTACTAGATGAATGTCAAAAAGTGGTGTTCAATCATCTTCGAGAATATCAAAAGAGAATATCTAAAAGCTACAACAAGAAAGAGAGACCAAGGGAATTCCAAATGGGTGATCTCATCTTGAGAGAGAACCCCAAGAATCAATAGCAGCGGGTCTAGAAAGGAAAATTTGAACCAAACTAGCTTGGTCCGTATGTTATCACTGCAGTATTTGGGTCTGGCGCTTAACAAATCTCTACCATAGAGGGGGAACAACTCAAAGAGCCTATCAATTCTCTTCATCTGAAGAAGTTCTACAGTTGAGGTCTTCTGAATGCTCATGTACATACTCTATTCTGAGAAAATCCTAAAAATTGCAAAATGTCCTGAAAAAATGATCATCTTAGTGAAAACCTGGCAAACAGGTGCTTTGATGTATCTATTATCTTGGTGAAAACCTGGTAAACAGGCACCTTGATAATATAAAAAAAAAAAAGAAAAACTACTAAAAAATACTAAAAATACAAAAAATGAAAAAAATAAAAAAAATAAAAAATACAAAAAAATAAGAAAAAGAGAAAAATGTTCCATTAATGAAAACCTGGTAAACAGGCGTCATGGAAGCAAAAATAGAATTTCTACCAAGATGGTGAAAACTTGGTAAATTGTGAGGCCCATCCCGGACCCCATCATAGTTTTTCTAGTTCTTGCTTATGATAGACCTAGTATATGATACTTTACTTTCGATGCATTATTAGACATTATGGACCTTATGCTTTATGTCATGGATTTGATTATTATAAATGCATGGACATATGATGTTTTATGATGAACATTATGGACCTTATTATGTTTTCTGTATTGGACATTTATTTTGAGATTATAATTCAAAAAATCTCATTATGATTATATTATGGTTATTGAAGAGAGTTAGACTTATCTTATTTAAATGTTGAATTTCAATTTATTGTAATATGAATTTTACCTTATGAAAAATGTTTAAGATGTGAATTACGTAATCTTGTGATCTTTTGTAATAACATAGTATATGGATGATGTTCTTATGTTCTAAATAATATTTATCTTTTTATGATGTATATTTATTTTCTCGGGCTACTGATATTTGAATTGAGTGTGCAGGTGAGAAACCATGGTACTTTATTCGGGAACCAAACAAAGGGAATTGTGAACTATGTTTGAGCCAAGGTTGCGTCTAATAGAAGACAAAACCTCATTTTTTCATAATTTTTATTCGTAAATGTATGTGGATGAATGTGGTAGCATAATCATTAAAATGCATTCTTAAAATTCCTTTCCTTGAGAGTTTGCCTAAGTGGATATGACATGGCTTAGTGATGTGTAAATTTTGTATGTGTCACTTGACA
>MU223407.1:729037-742275 GCA_018584345.1 Thuja plicata | reverse complement strand
TTAATCTGAAATTTATAGTTAATTATAAGGGATAACCTAATTAAATTTCCTAGGGAAAACTTAGGGACCCTTAATGTTATTTTTATGTGGTCAATATATGTGGCCAGTATACTGACTTCTATAAAAAGAATATTAAGGAGCATCATCACCTAGAGGGTTTTATATTAACGTAGAATCCTTAGCTTATAAGTAAATTCGAATAACCCTGGAGGTGGAGAATAATGAATCTTTCTCTCTTCCTCCACATCATCAAACTCTATTGTATACCTGGTTGATATGTTGACACAGATAAACTTCAACTTATAAACCTTATCTTTAAAGGCGTTTAGGGTTAAGGGATGTTGACTCTAGTCATGATTCCCCTTAGATCCTCTTGTTTGCAAAATTAATATTCAATTTCTCTTTCAAAAAAAAAAGTTGTTGCATTTTGAGCGTGAAATTTTTGGGCACGACATAAATAGGCACCTCTTGTTCTACAATGCTCTATCTATCGTGACATTCCTTGGCTTTCTTGCAATTTTCTCTCCTACTTTCCTGCTTTAGTTTGCCTTCCTACTTTAGTTTGTTTTCCTACTTTAGTTTGCTCGCTCATGCATTCGCTCTCAGTTATTTTCAAGATTTTGCTCGACTTCACATGGATTGAAACTGGTCACACTTAGGGGCATCTTCCTGGTCTAGGGGGCATTGTCCTATCTTTTGGAGTCTCTCTCCTCTTTGCATCAGTCACCAGTGGTTCTCACTGAGTCTGCCTACTGATGCCTAGATCTCATGCTGATCTTTATACTTGAGAATCTTTCTCACGTCAGTCACTATTGATTCTCACTGCATCTGCCTACTATCACTGTACTTCTGATATTTCTCACATCAACTCACTATCTGCATATTTGACATAAATATGTTACAGTTGGAGTTATACCCAAATGCTCTATCTATCGATATTCAGTATTTGCATGCTTTTCTTTAGTCTATACATATCTTTTAGTCACTTTCATGACACTTTGGGTCTTTTCAAGATCCCACCTCACTTGACACGACCTTGGCATCATAGCTTGGGGGAAATACACTCAGATTCATCCTCTCTATATGAGTCAAGTCAGTCATCAACATTCATTACTTGGGGCATGGCTCCCCACTTTGATTGCATCTTCAATCTACACTCGAGTCAGTAATCTTGTCAATTCTAAAAGGACAACTAGCTACTGGCACAAACTGGTGTTTCTCAACACCCCAATCAAATAGTATTTTTCAACACTATCTTTGGACACATCTCTATTTTTGAACACACATCAGACATCACAACATAAACATCTCTTGATGACAATCAAACATATTGCACTCACAAGCACAACAATGTTTCTCAACACCCCTAAACACATACACATTCATAAACTTTGAAACATTCTCAGCTATGATTGAATCTTTCTTTGTATGCTGTCTGTTCTCATGAATTTCATTGATATTTTCTTTGTCTACTGCTTGAGGGTGTGGTTTCGATGACCTGACAATGTCAAATAAACAGGGTGTATGTGATAAGAGCTTCTGCATTAAGGTGGCAAAGCCTCACATCCCTCGATCTTGTTTATTTGTATGCCAAGGGGAGGTTGTAACTATCTCCTTGACTATTATTTCTCTATTTGTTTACTTGTGTACTATTACTATATCAAAATGGAAACAATGTTCAGGTCATCTTGGCTTTTGAGCCCTGGCGCTTATGTTTGTTTCCTACATTTTACCTAATGAAAGTCATATTCATATTCTTATGGTTGCATTGGTGCTAGTAAGGATTATATTGACTCTGATGTTCCAAAACTCGATGATGATAATTATGCGATGAGTCCAACAACCAAATCCTAGGGTTGCATTTAGCTTAGTTTTGCATTCGCATTTTAAGCTTGCATAGAAATAATTTTGGTGCTCTCTTCATTGTCTTCTCATTCTTCAAAGGTTCTCATCTCTTGTCCTGGATTCCTCTTGACTGCACAAGTGTCTGGTTCTCAATCATTTTTTTGTGATCAAAATCAAAATCTGAACTCCTAAGTAGCTCAAAATTGCATTTTAAAATTTTGGGACCGACATGCTCTGATGCTTGTGCAGTCATCTTTCTGACATCGCTTTCTTGTCAGAATAATCTCTCATTATCATTCTCTCATTACCTTTTCATCAAAAGTCAACTCTAGTCAATTTTGGTCAAACCTAGTCAACAAGACCTCCCGATCGCTCTAAATCAATTATGCCTTCTCTTGATCTATCTCTGAATTCCTCTAGATCTTCAATCTTACTTCTATCTACAATATTTTGTTTTTTATCATCTTTCTGTCATGTCATCTTTCAATTTCGCTCCCAAGGGGGCAGGATGATTGCATCATTGAATCTTTCTGCATCATTCTTGAATCAGTCTGATCTAATTCAAAAGTCCCCATTGCTAGGGGCATCTCATCACTTGGGGCATATTCAGTATTTTGTACCTTATGGTCAAAATTGGATATTCCATGAGCTTGAATCTATAGGGGCATCTTGATGCCTCGCATCTTGTCATCTATCTTTCTAGGTATCTGAGCAATCTAACTCAGATCCTCAAGGATCAAGCTTCATTCTAGAGATGAGTCTTGAAATCCCATTAGGTATTGGGGAAATTTAACCCTAATTCTTGAAAGTCATGCTTCATTCTAAAGACAGCTCTCAAAATCTCTTTTTGACCATTATCTGGGCAACCTAACCTAGATCTCGGAGGGCTAACCTTCATATTGGGGCAATCTAACCCTAATTCAGGAGATAGTCCTAAATCTTCATCAGCTATCAGCAGACATTGGGTCAATCTAACCCTGATTCCAATTTTCTCTCAATTAGTATTTGGATCATGGTCTTTGCAATCTAACTTAGACTTTGAAGAATCATTCTTCATTCTGAAGATGGTTCTATTTCTCAATCTGATCAGTGTCTTGGCAACCTAACCTAGACTCTCAAAATCTTCATCTGTTACAACAAACTATTCTTTGAATCAACGCGCTACTCGCACATCAATTCAAAGAGGAGGAAAATGTAATACCCCAAAATTGGCACCTTACAATTCTAATCAATTTTGGTGCATTTCTTCAAATTCTCATCATCAAAGTCCTACTATACTAGGCAAATTATCCTTCCTAATTTTCTTTAATTCACTTAGTCTCAAATGCATAAAACCTAAATTTGCATAAATCTTACACTATATTTAGTTCCTAAATTTCCAAGATTTATTAGCTAAAAATCCCTATGATTAATTAATTTAAGTCTAAAGTCCTAAGTGCTTTTAAATTAAATTAATCCCACCCCCTTTATCTAATAGACATCAAGGGAATTAAATATTATTTGGTTATTTGAATGGATTATCCTCACTTGAATTTAATAATTCAAATAATGTGAAAAGCCACCCATGTGGCAATAACTCATTTATTTAATTAAACAATTCCTTCATATTTGTCTCACCTTCCTCCATGAAGTTGAAGAGTCAGCCGTTTCTTCCAAAGAAACTCTTCATCCTCTCTTCAGGCTTTTCTATATTATGGACCTTCTTTCCTCCATTTGAGAGAGCAAGTTTTAAAATACCATTTAACTATAGTGAATTATTGTCTCAATTCTCTCATATTTCCAAGATTTTATTGCATATTTAGTGTAATTTCATTTAGCTTAATGACATTTTTCATCTCAATTTAGTTTATTTACTTATCAAGTAGCTTAATTATGTTATCTCTTTCAAATTTCTTAGCTTAAAATCTGCATCTTCATTCCTAGATTACAATGACATCTCTCATATAGAATAATTTTTTTTCAGTTTTCAAAGCTTTCAAGTCCTCCATTTCAGCAATGGTCTATGGTTGTTGGCTCTCATTCTGAGAGTAATTAAACACCCCAACTAAATAGGAGGCAAAAGGTCAATTCGATCGATATTGTGGAATGAGCAATTCATGTTCATCTTCATGATTCAACGATTGAGCAATGACTATGTTGTGTTGTGGCTGATTTAGAGGTCAACATTTAGACACATACTATTTGAAATATTAATTTAAAGTTTCAATTTTGCTCAATCAGAGGAAAACCCACCTAATATTTTGATGTTAAATACTTCTATTTTAAATTTCACGGAGATCTGAACTCGTTTCAAACATTAATTTCAAGTTTCAATTTTACACAATCAGTGGAAAACCCACCTAATATTTTGATGTCAAATGCTTCCAATTTAAATTTCACAAAGATTAGGGCTCATATGAAATATTAATTTAAACTTTCAATTTTGCTCAATCAGAGGAAAAACCACCTAATATTTTGATGTCAAATGCTTCCATTTTAAATTTCATGAAGATCGAAGCTCGTTCGAAATATTAATTTAAACTTTCAATTTAGCTCCTAGACGTAAAACGTGTCACAAAAAAGTATCAATTTTGCACAATCAGAGGTAGCCCCACCTAATATTTTGATGTCAAATGCTTCCATTTTAAATTTCATGAATATCAGATCTTGTTTCAAATATTAATTTAAAATTTTAGTTTTGCTCATTCAGAGGAAAACCCACCTAATATTTTGATGTCAAATGCTTCTATTTTAAATTTGAAGCATTTGACATCAAAATATTAATTTGAAAATTCAAATATTAATTTAAAGTTTCAATTTTACAAAATCAGAGGAAAACCCACCTAATATTTTAATGTCAACTGCTTCCATTTTAAATTTCACGAAGATCGGATCTTGTTTGAAATATTAATTTAAAATTTCAATTTTGCTCAATCAGAGGAAAACCCACCTAATATTTTGATGTCAAATACTTCTATTTTAAATTTCATGGAGATCCAAGCTTGTTTGAAATATTAATTTCAAGTATCAATTTTACATAATCAATGGAAAACCCACCTAATATTTTGATGTCAAATGCTTCCAATTTAAATCTCACCAAGATCGGAGCTCGTTTGAAATATTAATTTAAACTTTAAATTTTTCTTAATCAGAGGAAAATCCACCTAATATTTTGATGTCAAATGCTTCCATTTTAAATTTCACGAAGATGGGAGCTCATTTGAAATATTAATTTAAAGTTTCAATTTTGCTCCTGGACGTAAAGTGTCACAAAAAAGTTTCAATTTTGCACAATCAGAGGTAAACCCACCTAATATTTGGATGTCAAATGCTTCCATTTTAAATTTCACAAACATAAGAGCTCGTTTCAAATATTAATTTAAACTTTCAATTTTGCTCAATCAAAGGAAAACCCACGTAATATTTTGATGTCAAATGCTTCTATTTTAAATTTCATGGAGATCCGAGCTCGGTTGAAATGTTAATTTCAAGTTTCAATTTTACACAATCATTGGAAAACCCACCTAATATTTTGATGTCAAGTAATTCCAATTTAAATTTCACAAAAATCGGAGCTCATTTGAAATATTAATTTAAAGTTTCAATTTTTCTCAATCAGAGGAAACCCACCTAATATTTTGATGTCAAATTCTTCCATTTGAAATTTCACGAAGATTGGAGCTCATTTGAAATATTAATTTAAATTTTAAATTTTGCTCCCGGACGTAAAACGTGTTACAAAAAAATTTCAATTTTGCACAATCAGAGGTAAAGCCACCTAATATTTTGATTTCAAATGCTGCCATTTTAAATTTCATGAACATCAGAGCTCGTTTGAAATATTAATTTAAACTTTCAATTTTGCTCAATCAGAGGAAAACCCACCTAATATTTTGATGTCAAATGCTTCTATTTTAAATTGGAAGCATTTGACATCAAAATATTAATTTAAATTTTCAAATATTAATTTAAAGTTTCAATTTTACACAATCAGAGGAAAACCCACCTAATATTTTAATGTCAAATGCTTCCATTTTAAATTTCATGAAGATCAAAACTTGTTTGAAATATTAATTTAAAGTTTTAATTTTGCTCAATCAGAGCAAAACCCACCTAATATTTTGATGTCAAATGCTTCTATTTTAAATTTCACGGAGATCCGAGCTCGTTTGAAATATTAATTTCAAGTTTAAATTTTACACAATTAGATATAAACCCACCTAATATTTTGATGTCAAATGCGTCCAATTTAAATTTCACGAAGATCGGATCTCATTTGAAATATTAATTTAAAGTTTCAATTTTTCTCAATCAAAGGAAAACCCACCTAATATTTTGATGTCAAATGCTTCTATTTTTAATTTCATGGAGATCCGAGCTCGTTTGATATATTAAGTTCAAGTTTCAATTTTACACAATCAGTGGAAAACCCACCTAATATTTTGATGTCAAATGCTTCCAACTTAAATTTCATGAAGATCAGACCTTGTATGAAATATTAATTTAAAGTATCAATTTTTCTCAATCAGAGGAAAACCCACGTAATATTTTGATATCAAATGCTTCCATTTTAATTTTCTAGAGGATCCGAGCCCGTTTCAAATATTAATTTAAAGTTTCAATTTTGCTCCCGGATGTAAAGCGTGTCACAAAAAAGTTTCAATTTTGCACAATCAGAGGAAAACCCACCTAATATTTTTATGTCAAATGCTTCCATTTTAAATTTCATGAACATCAGAGCTCGTTTGAAATATTAATTTAAACCTTTAATTTTGCTTAATCAGAGGAAAACCCACCTAATATTTTGATGTCAAATGCTTCTATTTTAAATTTCATGGAGATCCAAGCTCATTTGAAATATTAATTTAAAGTTTCAATTTTACACAATCAGAGGAAAGCCCACCTAATATTTTAATGTCAAATTCTTCCATTTTAAATTTCATGAAGATCAGATCTTGTTTGATATATTAATTTAAAGTTTCAATTTTTCTCAATCAGAGGAAAACCCACCTAATATTTTGATTTCAAATTCTTCTATTTTAAATTTCATGAAGATCCGAGCTCGTTTGAAATATTAATTTCAAGTTTCTATTTTACACAATTAGAGGAAAACCCACCTAATGTTTGGATGTTAAATGCTTCCAATTTAAATTTCACGAAGATCAGAGCTCGTTTGAAATATTAATTTAAAGTTTCAATTCTTCTCAATCAGAGGAAAACCCACCTAATATTTTGATGTCAAATGCATCCATTTTAAATTTCATGAAGATTCAAGCTCATTTGAAATATTAAATTAAAGTTTCAATTTTTCTCCCAGACGTAACTTGTGTCACAAAAAGTTTCAATTTTGCACAATCTGAGGAAAACCCACCTAATATTTTGATGTCAAATACTTCCATTTTAAATTTCATGAACATCGAAGCTCGTTTGAAATATTAATTTAAAATTTCAATTTTTCTCAATCAGAGGAAAACCCACCTAATGTTTTGATGTCAAATGCTTCTATTTTAAATTTCACAGAGATCTGAGCTCATATAAAATATTAATTTAAAGTTTTAGTTTTACATAATCAGAGGAAAACCCACCTAATATTTTAATGTCAAATGCTTCCATTTTAAATTTCATGACAATCAGATCTCATTTGAAATATTAATTTAAAGTTTCAATTTTTGTCAATCAGAGGAAAACCCACCTAATATTTTGACGTCAAATGCTTCTATTTTAAATTTCACAGAGATCCGAGCTCATTTGAAATATTAATTTCCAGATTCAATTTTAAACAATCAGTGGAAAACCCACCAAATATTTTGATGTCAAATACTTCCAATTTAAATTTCACAAAGATCGGAGCTCATTTGAAATATTAATTTAAAGTTTCAATTTTTCTCAATCAGAGCTAAACCCACCTAATATTTTGATGTCAAATGCTTCCATTTTAAATTTCACGAACATCGAAGCTCATTTAAAATATTAATTTAAACTTTCAATTTTCCTCAATCAGAGGAAAACCCACCTAATATTTTGATGTCAAATGCTTCCATTTTAAATTTCACAAAGATCCGAGCTATTTTGAAATATTAATTTAAAGTTTCATTTTTACACAAACAGAGGAAAGCCCACCTAATATTTTAGACAAATGCTTCCATTTTAAAATTCACGAAGATCAGATCTTGTTTGAAATATTAATTTAAAGTTTCAGTTATGCTCAGTTAGAGGAAAACCTACCTAATATTTTGATGTCAAAAGCTTCTATTTTAAATTTCAAAAAGATCCGAGATCGTTTAAAATATTAATTTCAAGTTTGAATTTTACACAATCAGTGGAAAACACACCTAATATTTTGATGTCAGATGCTTTCAATTTAAATTTTACGAAGACCGGAGCTCGCTTGAAATATTAATTAAATGTTTCAATTTTGCTCAATTAGAGGAAAACCCACCTAATATTTTGATTTCAAATGCTTCCATTTTAAATTTCATGAAGATCCGAGCTCGTTTGAAGTATTAGTTTAAATTTTCAATTTTGCTCCCGGACATAAAGCGTGTCACAAAAAAGTTTCAATTTTGCACAATCAAAGGTAAACCCACCTAATATTTTGATATCAAATGCTTCCATTTTAAATTTCATGAACATCAGAGCTCGTTTGAAATATTAATTTAGACTTTCAATTTTGCTCAATCAGCGGAGAAGCCACCTAATAATTTGATGTCAAATGCTTCCATTTTAAATTTCATGAAGATCGGATCTCGTTTGAAATATTAATTTAAAGTTTCAATTTTGCTCAATTAGAGGAAAACCCACCTAATATTTTGATGTCAAATGCTTCTATTTTAAATTTCACAAAGATCCAAGCTCGTTTGAAATATTAATTTCAAGTTCCAATTTTACACAATCAGAGGAAAACACACCTAATATTTTGATGTCAAATGCTTCCAATTTAAATTTCACAAAGATCGGAGCTCATTTGAAATATTAATTTAAACTTTGAATTTTGCTCAATCAGTGGAAAACCCACCTAATATTTTTATGTCAAATGCTTCCATTTTAAATTTCATGAAGATCTGAGCTTGTTTGAAATATTAATTTAAAGTTTCAATTTTGCTCCCGGACGTAAAGCATGTCACAAAAAATTTTCAATTTTGCACAATCAGAGGTAAACCCACCTAATATTTTGATGTCAAAAGCTTCCATTTTAAACTTCATGAACATCGGAGCTCGTTTGAAATATTAATTTAAACTTTCAATTTTGCTCAATCAGAGGAAAACCCACCTAATATTTTGATTTCAAATGCTTCTATTTTAAATTTGAAGTATTTGACATCAAAATATTAATTTAAAGTTTCAAATATTAATTTAAAGTTTCCGTTTTACACAGTCAGAGGAAAACCCACCTAATATTTTAATGTCAAATGCTTCCATTTTAAATTTCATGAAGATCAGATCTCGTTTGGAATATTAATTTAAAGTTTCAATTTCGCTCAATCAGAGGAAAACCCACCTAATATTTTGATGTCAAATGCTTCTATTTTAAATTTCATGGAGATCCGAGCTCGTTTGAAATATAAATTTCAAGTTTCAATTTTACACAATCAGTGGAAAACCCACCTAATATTTGGATGTCAAATGCTTCCAATTTAAATTTGACGAAGATCGGAGCTCATTTGAAATATTTATTTAATGTTTCAATTTTTCTCAATCAGAGGAAAACCAACCTAATATTTTGATGTCAAATGCTTCCATTTTAAATTTCACGAAGATCTAAGCTCTTTTGAAATTTTAATTTAAAGTTTCAATTTAGCTCCCGAAAGTAAAACGTGTCACAATTAATTTTCAATTTTACACAATCAGAGGTAAACCCACCTAATATTTTGATTTTAAATGCTTCCATTTTAAATTTCACGAACATGAGAGCTCGTTTAAAATATTAATTTAAACTTTCAATTTTTCTCAATCAGAGGAAAACCCACCTAATATTTTTATGTCAAATGCTTCTATTTTAAATTGGAATCATTTGATGTCAAAATATTAATTAAAAGTTTCAAATATTAATTTAAAGTTTCATTTTTACACAATCAGAGGAAAAACCGCCTAATATTTTAATGTCAAATGCTTCCATTTTAAATCTCACAAAGATCGGATCTCGTTTGAAATATTAATTTAAAGTTTCAATTTTTGCTCAATCAGAGGAAAACCCACCTAATATTTTGATGTCAAAAGGTTCTATTTTAAATTTCACGGACATCTGAGCTCATTTGAAATATTAATTTCAAGTTTCAATTTTACACAATTAGTGGAAAACCCACCTAATATTTTGATGTCAAATGCTTCTAATTTAAATTTCACGAAGATCGGAGCTCATTTGAAATATTAATTTAAAGTTTCAATTTTGCTCAATCAGAGGAAAACCCACCTAATATTTTGATATTAAATGCTTCCATTTTAAATTTCACGAAGATCTGAGCTCCGTTGAAATATTAATTTAAAGTTTCAACTCTGCTCCCGGATGTAAAACGTGTCACAAAAAAGTTTAAAGTTTGCACAATCAGAGGTAAACCCACCTAATATTTTGATGTCAAATGTTTTCATTTTAAATTTCATGAAATATTAATTTAAACTTTCAATTTTTCTCAATCAGAGGAAAACCCACCTAATATTTTGATGGCAAATGCTTCTATTTTAAATTGGAAGCATTTAACATCAAAATATAAATTAAAAGTTTCAAATATTAATTTAAAGTTTCAGTTTTACACAATCAGAGGAAAACCCACCTAATATTTTAATGTCAAATGCTTCCTTTTAAAATTTCACAAAGATCGGATCTCGTTTGAAATATTAATTTAAAGTTTTAATTTTTCTCAAACATAGGAAAACCCACCTAATATTTTGATGTCAAATGCTTCTATTTTAAATTTTACAGAGATCTAAGCTCGTTTGAAATATTAATTTCAAGTTTCAATTTTTCACAATCAATGGAAAACCCACCTAATATTTTGATGTCAATGTTAGGATGAATTCAAAATAACTGAGAGGGGGGATGAATCAGTTATCCTCAGGTCTAGATGTGCCCATATAAAACTTTAAACCAACTTCAATAACTCAGATCTGCTCGGCAGCAATAGACAACAAAAGAGTGCAGTTTACTGTATTAATGAAATAAGCTTGCAGAAAATTAACAGTAAAATACAACAATAACATTCACACATTTTGACACCATGATTTAATGTGGAAACCCAATATCGGAAAAACCACCAGTAACATGCTACCAAAATTTCACTCTTCTAAAGTGATGCCTTATTAGGAGCCAACCCTGTTAAATGTTACAAAACACACTATCAAATATGACCTGGTTAAAGGATTTAATCACCCTGTCAAGAGTGGCCTTGTTAGAGGACCTAGAACATTCCAATCTAAATGTCACCTTGTTCAAAGGATTTGTACAATGACTGTTAGGTCAACCTGGTTAAAGGATTTGAACTGATACAATGGTTAGAAAGTAATCAACAGATGTGATCTGAAACATACAACTTACTTTGCAAATCCAGATCCAATTTTAGCTCTAATGCTAATTCACTGAGTGGCCTCCATTTTCATCTCAAACTTTTGATCTGCTTGGAAATTCACCAAGCAATCACTTCGCTTCTCTACTCAGCCTTCTCTGCTAGGTCTTTACCAATCAGTCAATTAACCATGCAATACTTTTTGCATTCAATTTCTCCTTACTTGGATACAATAAAAATAACCACAGTAGGTTATCATATACCTCTTCATCTAGGTCAGATAAATCTTTTGCCGCTCAATCAAAATCGTAGATCTTAGGTTAGGTCAGATCCAACGGATCTTTCCATCATTACATTTAATTTACTTCTCCAATACAGTCATTAATTAAAAATTGAATCCATGTGCTAATAACGGTTTCCCATGCATTAAATGAGTGTGGACCAATCTGAATTAACAATGCATATCCCAATAAAATCAACTATGTTGGCCATAGATCTTAAATCTCATCAATTAACAAAATACTGCTACTCGGCTTCCTTTGTCTCCCTCGGCATTTCACTGGCGCTTGGCATCATCTTTGCTTTTCTTGGCATCACCTTTCACTTTGCTCGGCATCAACTTTGCTTTTCTCGGTATCGACCTTCCAATGAACTATCAGTTATAGATAAACAACGTATCACTTTGCCAAAGTGCCAAATGATCAAGCACCCTGGTGTATACTCATAACTCAACCATTTCCTTGGTATTATTGTTATCCCATTCTTTCAAATCTTCATCAATCAATGGATAAGGTACTCAAACATACAACAATAGTCTCACCAGTTAAGGTTTGACATCAATGACAAAATAACAATTGTCTACATTGTAGCAATCTTTCCAACAATCTCCCTCTTTGGCATTGATGGCAACACTAAACTATAAAACAATAATTTCCAACCAAAGTTACCATACAATCTAAAAAGTGCCTGTGTTCCTGATATGAACAAATCTTCATTGATGTCTTTAGCTTCATTTTGACTCCCTCTATGTCTATAATCACACTGAAATGTTTTTTGTTACTGTTCAACTCCCTCTTTCAGTAATATCTCCCTTGTATCTGTTGTTTTAGCAATAATCTCGCTCTTTGACAACAATGCCAAAGATGTTGACATCTTCATTATGTAGATTCTTCTGTTCTAATCTTTGTATCATGTTGTTCCTATCATCTTTGTGTATGACTGATCTTCTTTTCTGTTCTTGTCTTCTACTTCATAATTTTTAGGTAGCATCCTAAAAATGTGACTTACTATGCATCAATGTGTCAAGTGTTCTGATTAAAACATTTGATGCAACAGTACCATTTATCACTAGTTAGCCTTTGCTAGGGGACTCACCCCAAATTTACCTCTTAGATACTGATGAGCATCCCTGGGTAATGCTTTTGTAAATATGTCTGCCAACTATTCCTTAGTGTTCACATATTCCAGTCTCACTTCCTTCTTCTGAACTAGCTCCCTCAAGTAATGATACTTGATAGATATATGTTTTGTCTTAGAGTGCATTAAAGTATTTTTAGAAATATTAATGGCACTCATGTTATCACAATATATGACAACTGGTTCTGTGATCTCCTCTTTCATACCTTACTGAATATGATGTCATCAACAAAAATTTCAGCCAATAAAATTCCTTTACCTTGCTCTATTTTCAAATATAGATTGTTGTTGTCATTTGTTCTTGAAAATCTAATCTTCATCAGATAATTGTGCAATCTTTCATACCATGATATGGGTGCTTGTTTCAGTCCATGTAATGCCTTGTGTAGTCTGCAAACCATGTTCCTCTTACTTGGGTCAACAAATCCATCAGCTTGTTCAATATATACTTCCTCTTCTAATATCCCATTTAGAAATGCTGACTTCACATCCATTTGATAG
>MU223407.1:664799-726295 GCA_018584345.1 Thuja plicata | reverse complement strand
TGCAAGGGCATCCCACATCTTCTTTGTGCTTGTACAATCCTTGATGTCCTCAAATTCATGATAGTTCAAAGATGATGCAAGTTCCAACATTGCTTGATTATGTTCATGCTTTTCTCTTAATTGTGCAACATTTTGAACTCCAGTATGGGCTACATATTTTGTTTCAATATGTCATTTAGTAGAATCACCAATACCAGCCAAGTGAAGTTTCATCAAACTTTGCCATGCAGGAAAGTTTTCCTTGTTAATCTTTGGTCCATCCCTTTTATACATCTTGATCTTTATCTCCAAGTACATTCAAACTTATTCAAGAGAACAAGTGCTCTGATACCAATTGTTAGGATAAATTCAAAATAACTAAGAGGGGGTGAATCAGTTATCCTTAGGTCCAGATGTGCCCATATAAAACTTTAAACCTGTTAGTAATAACTGAGAGGGGGTGGTGAATCAGTGGCCTCAAAAACTTATCCTTATTCTAACCACCAATCAAATAGACCTCAGATTATAATGTCCCTACAAGATGCATGCCATGAGATACTTATAATGATTATTTGTCTATCAGTTTACCTTGTCTATCCTTATTCTCCTTCATTACCGATAGGCAGTATAACTATTTACCAAAATATAGTAAATATGCAGAGTATACCGATGAATCCAGTGTTAAATATGTCAGCTACAAAACAATAAAGAAATGAATCATATACACATAACACATGAATTTTTAACGTTGAAACCCTGTTAAAAACCACTGGGACCGGTACCCCAAATTTTCACTCTTCTGAAGTGAACCCTGTTAAGAGCCAACCCTGTTAAAGGTTACAAACACACTGTTAGGTGTGACCTTGTTAGAGGATTTTACACATATAGGTTGTCACTTAGTATCGGGCATCTAATTTTTCCATCCTTTAATCATCCTCTCTCTTAGACCATCAATAGGCATCCAGCATATCCTATGCTACTTTCATGAATCAACCTTTTTGACACTCCTTGGGATGTACCTCAATATATAGAAGACTATTAAGTCCTGCTGTGTTAAGAGACTTGATGATTCAATGGTTAAACTGAAACAAAATGACGTGTTTCTAATGCAACTTGAATTGCATATTTTTAGATCTATTTAGGTACATTACCTCTCTGATCAATGTATCAATTCAATTCTTTTGTGCTCCATACTTTCTACTCTGTGATGCTATGCTTCACTATTCGTTGGTTTCTGCAAAATTCCTTAGCTCTCCTTCAGCTTGATTAATTAGGACTGTATGAAGTTACTCTTCATCATTTTCTCTTCAACATCCTCTTTCTATTCACTCCCCTTAATCCCTTTTCATGTGATTGTTGATATCAAAAATGAATTAAGCTTGTTTCTTATATAGACATGATTGATTCTTGATTCTTGGAGTGAAAAAAAATTCAGCCAATTTGATTTAAAGCATAACTCTTGATTCATCTCATGGTTATCTTCATGCCAACTGTACAAATATTCTTTAAATCAATCACTTAACTATGGTCGAATAAAATAAAGAAAACAACTAGTTAAGTCTATCTTTAGCTCTTTCCAGCTAGATATTTTGTCATTTTATGAACTCTCTGTTCCATCGGTTAACTCTTTAGTTAGTTATCAGTTACAACTGTCAGTTCCATCGGTGTGAATCCAGTTAGCTTCAAGATCTCCATCCATTGGGAAACTCTATTTTCAACTTGTCGAGCATCGTGTGGTTTGCTTCATCGGGCAACACTGTCTTTTTCTCATCGGGGATCACTGTGACTTTTCTTATTTGCCTTTACTGATGGTGTGCACTTCATCGGTGTTATCTGTCACTTAGTGAATACTTGAATTTTATGCATTGATGAAGGCATGACCTTTGTTACATTGATTCTTTGAAGTCTTTGGCATTTTATACATGATCATACAGATGATATCAAGTTAAAATCAATGACAATATAAATCATTAACTAATTTAATGCCTTGCCTTATCTTCAACTTAACATTATCAAACATTCAATCATTTACATGTCATCAATCTCTCCCTTTGGCATTGATGGAAACAAACTTATATTATCATACTATACTATTTCTAATACAATATGAAATACAATTGTTGAGATGCATCAAACTACCAAACAGTTTACTGTACTAATGAAATGAGCTTGCAGAAACTTAACAATGAAACACAAAAATAAAATTCACATATTTTGACACCATGATTTAACATAGAAACCCAATATGGGAAAAACCACCAATAACATGCTACCAAAATTTCACTCTTCTAAAGTGATGCCCTGTTAGGAGCCAACCCTATTAAAGGTTACAAAACACACTGTCAAATGTGACCTGGTTAAAGGATTTAATCACCCTGTCAGGAGTGGCCTTGTTAGAGGACTTAGAACATTCTAATCTGAATGTCACCTTGTTCAAAAGATTTATACAATTATTGTTAGGTCAACTTGGTTAAAGGATTTGAACTGATACAATGGTTAGAAAGTAATCAACAAGTGTGATGTGATACATAAAACTTACTTTGCTGATACAATGGTTAGAAAGTAATCAAAAAGTGTGATGTGATACATAAAAATTACTTTGCAAATCCAAATCTAATTTCAGCTCTAATGCTAATTCACTGACTGGCCTCCATTTTCATCTCAAACTTCAGATATGCTTGGAAATCCATCAAGCAATCACTTCGCTTCTCTGCTCAACCTTCTCTGCTAGGTCTTTACCAATCAGTCAATTAACCATGAAATACTTTTTTCATTCAACTTCTCCTTACTTGGATACAATAAAAATAACCTTAGTAGGTTATCATATACCTCGTCATCTAGGTCAGATAAATCTTTTTTCGCTTAATCAAGATTGTAGATCTTAGGTTAGGTCAGATCCAATGGATCTTTCCATCATTACATTTAATTTACTTCCCCAATATAGTCATTAATTAAAAATTGAATCCATGTGCTAATAATGGCTTATCATGCCTTAAATGAGTGTGGACCAATCTTAATTAACAATGCATATCCCAATAAAATCAACTATGTCAGCCATAGATCTTGAATTTCATCAATTAATAAAATACTGTTGCTTGGCTTCCTCTATCTCCCTCAGCATTTCACTGGCGCTTGACATCATCTTTTCTTTTCTCAGCATCACCTTTTGCTTTGCTTGACATCGACTTTGCTTTTATTCGCATCGACCTTCTAGTGAACTGTCAGTGATAGATAAACAATGCATCACTTTGCCAAAGCGCCAAATGATCAAGTACCCTGGTGTATACTCATAACTCAAACATTTCCTTGGTCTTCTTTTTATCCCATTCTTTCAAATCCTCATCAATCAATGGATAAGGTACTCAAACATACAACAATAGTCTCACCAGTTAAGGTTTGACATCAATGACAAAATAACAATTTTTTACATTGTAGCAATCTTTCCAACAGTCAAATGCTTCCAATTTAAATTTCACAAAGATCAGAGCTCGTTTGATATATTAATTTAAAGTTTCAATTTTGCTCAATCAGAGGAAAACCCACCTAGTATTTTGATGTCAAATGCTTCCATTTTAAATTTTAATGAAGATCTGAGCTCGTTTAAAATATTAATTTAAAGTTTCAATTTCGCTCCCAGACGTAAAATGTGTAACAAAAAAGTTTCAATTCTACAAAATCAAAGGTAAACCCACCTTATATTTTGATGTAATATGCTTCCATTTTGAATTTCATGAAATTCGGAGCTCGTTTGAAATATTAATTTAAAAATTCAATTTTTCTCAATCAGAGGAAAACACACCTAACATTTTAATGTCAAATACTTCTATTTCAAATTGGAAGCATTTGACATCAAAATATTAATTTAAAGTTTCAAATATTAATTTAACATTTCAGTTTTACACAATCAGAGGAAAACCCACCTAATATTTTAATGTCAAATGCTTCCATTTTAAATTTCAATAAGATTGGATCTCGTTTGAAATATTAATTTAAAGTTTAAATTTTGCTTAATCAGAGGAAAACCCACCTAATATTTTGATGTCAAATGCTTCTATTCTAAATTTCACAGAGATCTACGCTCATTTTAAATTTTACTTTCAAGTTTCAATTTTACACAATCACTGGAAAACCCACCTAATATTTTGATGTCAAATACTTCCAATTTAAAATTCACGAAGATCGGAGCTCGTTTGAAATATTAATTTAAAGTTTCAATTTTGCTTAATCAGAGAAAAACCCACCTAATATTTTGATGTCAACTGCTTCCATTTTAAATTTCACCAAGATCTGAGCTCGTTTGAAATATTAATTTCAAGTTTAAATTTTGCTCCTAGACGTAAAAGGTGTCACAAAAAATTTCAATTTTACACAATCAGAGGTAAACCCACCTAATATTTTGATGTCAAATGCTTCTATTTTAAATTTGATGAACATTGGAGCTTGTTTGAAATATTAATTTAAACTTTCAATTTTTCTCAATCAGAAGAAAACCCACCTAATATTTTGATGTCAAATGCTTCTATTTTAATTTGGAAGCATTTGACATCAAAATATTAATTCAAAGTTTCGAATATTAATTTAAAGTTTCATTTTTACACAATAAGAGGAAAACCCACCTAATATTTTAATGTTAAATGCTTCAATTTTAAATTTCACGAAGATCGGATCTCGTTTGAAATATTAATTTAAAGTTTCAATTTTACGCAATTAGAGGAAAACCCACATAATTTTTTGATGTCACATGCTTCGATTTTAAATTTCACAGAGATCCGAGCTCATTTGAAATAATAATTTCAAGTTTCAATTTCACACAATCACTAGAAAACCCACCTAACATTTTGATGTCAAATGCTTCCAATTTAAATTTCACGAAGATCGGAGCTTGTTTGAAATATTAATTTAAAATTTCATTTTTTCTCAATTAGAGGAAAACCGACCTAATATTTTGATGTCAAATGCTTTCATTTTAAATTTCACAAAGATCTGAGCTCATTTGAAATATTAATTTAAAGTTTCAATTTTTCTCCCGGACGTAAAACATGTCACAAAAAAGTTTCAATTTTGCACAATCAAAGGTAAACCCACCTAATATTTTGATGTCAAATGCTTCCATTTTAAATTTCATAAACATCGGAGCTCATTTGAAATATTAATTTAAACTTTCAATTTTGCTTAATTAGAGGAAAACCCACCTAATATTTTGATATCAAATGCTTCTATTTTAATTTGGAAGCATTTGACATCAAAATATTAATTCAAAATTTCAAATATGACTTTAAAGTTTCATTTTTACACAATCAAAGGAAAACCCACCTAATATTCTAATGTCAAATGCTTCCATTTTAAATTTCACGAAGATCAGATCTTGTTTGAAATATTAATTTAAAGTTTCAATTTTGCTCAATCAGAGGAAAACCCACCTAATATTTTGATGTCAAATGCTTCTACTTTAAATTTCATGGAGATCTAATCTCGTTTGAAATATTAATTTCAAATTTCAATTTTACATAATCCGTGGAAAACCCACCTAATATTTTTATGTCAAATGCTTCGAATTTAAATTTCACGAAGATTAGAGCTCGCTTGAAATATTAATTTAAAGTTTCAATTTTCTCAATCAGAGGAGAACCCACCTAATATTTTGATGTCAAAGGCTTCCATTTTAAATTTCACAAAGATCGGAGCTCATTTGAAATATTAATTTAAACATTTAATTTTGCTCCTAGGCGTGAAACATGTCACAAAAAAGTTTCAATTTTGAACAATCTGAGGTAAACCGACCTAATATTTTGATGTCAAATGCTTCCAATTTAAATTTCATCAACATCGAAGCTCGTTTGAAATATTAATTTAAACTTTCAATTTTTCTCAATCAGTGGAAAACCCACCTAATATTTTGATATCAAATGCTTCTATTTTAAATTGGAAGCATTTGACATCAAAATATTAATTTAAAGTTTGAAATATTAATTTAAAGTTTTAGTTTTATACAATCAGAGGAAAACCCACCTAATATTTTAATGTCAAATGCTTCCATTTTAAATTACACGAAGATCGGATCTCGTTTGAAATATTAATTTAAAGTTTCAATTTTCTCAATCAGAGGAAAACCCACCTAATATTTTGATGTCAAATTCTTTTATTTTAAATTTCACGGAGATCCAAGCCTATTTGAAATATTAATTTAAAGTTTTAATTTTACACAATCAGAGGAAAACTTACCTAATATTTTAATGTCAAATGCTTCCATTTTAAATTTTATGAAGATCAGATCTCGTTTGAAATATTAATTTAAAGTTTCAATTTTGCTCAATCAGAGGACATCCCACGTAATATTTTGATGTAAAATGCTTCTATTTTAAATTTCATGGAGATCTGATCTTGTTTGAAATATTAATTTCAAGTTTCAATTTTACACAATCACTAGAAAACCCACCTAATATTTTGAAGTCAAATGCTTCCAATTTAAATTTCAGGAAGAGCGGAGCTTGTTTGAAATATTAATATAATGTTTCAATTTTTCTCAATCAAAGGAAAACCCACCTAATATTTTGATGTCAAATAATTCCATTTTAAATTTCACGAATATCTGAGCTTGTTTGAAATATTAATTTAAACTTTCAATTTTTCTCAATCAGAGGTAAACACAACTAATATTTTTATGTCAAATACTTCTATTTTAAATTGGAAGCATTTGACATCAAAATATTAATTTAAAGTTTCAAATATTACTTGAAAGTTTCATTTTTACACAATCAGAGGAAAACCCACCAAATATTTTAATGTCAAATGCTTCCATTTTAAATTTTAGGATGATCAGATCTTGTTCAAAATATTAATTTAAAGTTTAAATTTTTCTCAATAAGAGGAAAACCCACGCAATATTTTGATGTCAAATGCTTCTATTTTAAATTTCACAGAGATCTGAGCTCGTTTGAAATATTAATTTCAAGTTTCAATTTTACATAATCAGTCAAAAACCCACCTAATATTTTGATGTCAAATGCTTCCAATTTTAATTTCACGCACATCGGAGATCATTTGAAATATTAATTTAAAGTTTCAATTTTGATCAATCAGATGATAACCCACCTAATATTTTGATGTGAAATGCTTCCATTTAAATTTCACGAAGATCTGAGCTCGTTTGAAATATTAATTTAAACTTTCAATTTTGCTCCCAGAAGTAAAACGTGTCACAAAAAAGTTTCAATTTTGCACAATCAGAGGTAAACCCACCTAATATTTTTATGTCAATTGCTTCCATTTCAAATTTCACAAACATCAGAGCTCGTTTGAAATATTAATTTAAACTTTCAATTTTGCTCAATCAGACAAAAACCCACCTAATATTTTGATGTCAAATGCTTCTATTTTAAATTGGAAGCATTTGACATCAAAATATTAGTTTAAAGTTATAAATATTAATTTAAAATTTTAGTTTTACACAATCAGAGCAAAATCTACCTAATATTTTAATGTCAAATGCTTGCATTTTGAATTTCACGAAGATTAGATCTTGTTTGAAATATTAATTTAAAGTATTAATTTTGCTCAATCACAGGAAAACCCACCTAATATTTTTATGTCAAATGCTTCTATTTTAAATTTCACAGAGATCCAAGCTCATTTGAAATATTAATTTCAAGTTTTAATTTTACACAATTAGTGGAAAACCCACCTAATATTTTGATGTCAAATGCTCCCAATTTAAATTTCAAAGAATCAGAGCTCGTTTGAAATATTAATTTAAAGTTTCAATTTTTCTTAATCAAAGGAAAACCCACCTAATATTTTGATGTGAAATGCTTCCTTTTTAAATTTCACGAAGATCTAAGCTCATTTGAAATATTAATTTAAAGTTTCAATTTTTCTCCCAGACATAAAACATGTCACAAAAAAGTTTCAATTTTGCACAATTAGAGGTAACCCCACCTAATATTTTGATGTCAAATGCTTCCATTTTTAATTTCACAAACATCGGAGCTTTTTTGAATTATTAATTTAAACTTTCAATTTTGCTCAATCAAAGGAAAACCCACCTGATATTTTGATGTTATATGCTTCTATTTTAAATTGGAAGAATTTGACATCAAAAGATTAATTTAAAGTTTCAAATATAAATTTAAAGTTTCACTTTTACACAATCAATTTAAAACCCACCTAATATTTTAATGTCAAATGCTTCCATTTTAAATTTCACAAAGATTGGATCTCGTTTGAAATATTAATTTAAAGTTTCAATTTTGCTCAATCAAAGGAAAACCCACCTAATATTTTGAAGTCAAATGCTTCTATTTTAAATTTCACAGAGATCGGAGCTCATTTGAAATATTAATTTCAAGTTTCAATTTTACATAATTAGAGTAAAACCCACCTAATATTTTGATGTCAAATGCTACCAATTTAAATTTCATGAAGATTGGAGCTCGTTTGAAATATTAATTTAAAGTTTCAAATTTGCTCATTTGGAGGAAAACCCACCTAATAATTGGATGTCAAATGCTTCCATTTTAAATTTCACGAAGATTTGAACTCGTTTGAAATATTAATTTAAACTTTCAATTTTGCTCCCGAACGTAAAACGTGTCACAAAAAGGTTTCAATTTTGCACAATCAGAGGTAAACCCACCTGATACTTTGATGTCAAATGCTTCCATTTTAAATTTCATGAACATCAGAGCTTGTTTGAAATATTAATTTAAAATTTCAATTTCTCTCAATCAAAGGAAAACCCACCTAATATTTTGATGTCAAGTGATTCTATTTTAAATTGGAAGCATTTGATCACATCAAAATATTAATTTAGAGTTTCAAATATTAATTGAAGGTTTCAGTTTTACACAATCAGAGGAAAACCCACCTAATATTTTAATGTCAAATGCTTCCATTTTAAATTTCACGAACATCAGATCTCGTTTGAAATATTAATTTAAAGTTTCAATTTTGCTCAATTAGAGGAAAACCCACCAAATATTTTGATGTCAAATGCTTCTCTTTTAAATTGCATGGAGATCCGAGCTCTTTTGAAATATTAATTTCAATTTTCAATTTTACACAATCAGTGGAAAACCCACCTAATATTTTGATGTCAAATGCTTCCAATTTAAATTTCACGAAGATCAGAGCTCTTTTTAAATATTAATTTAAAGTTTCAATTTTATTCAACCAAGGGAAAACCCACCTAATATTTTGATTTCAAATGCTTCCATTTTAAATTTCACGAAGATCTGAGCTTGTTTGAAATATTAATCTAAAGTTTCAATTTTGCTCCCGAACGTAAAACGTGTCACAAAAACGTTTCAATTTTAGAAAATCAGAGGTAAACCCACCTAATATTTTAATGTCAAATGCTTCCATTTTAAATTTCACTAATATCATAGCTCATTTGAAATATTAATTTAAACTTTCAATTTATCTCAATCAGAGGAAAACCCACATAATATTTTGTTGTCAAATGCTTCTATTTTAAATTTGAAGCATTTGACATCAAATATTAATTTAAAGTTTCAAATATTAATTTAAAGTTTCAATTTTACACAATCAGAGGAAAACCCACCTAATATTTTAATGTCAAATGCTTCCATTTTAAATTTTACGAAAATTGAATCTCATTTGAAATATTAATTTAAAGTTTCAATTTTTCTCAATCAGAGGAAAACCCACCTAATATTTTGATGTCAAATACTTATATTTTACATTTCACAGACATCTGAGCTCGTTTGAAATATCAAATTCCATTTTCAATTTTACAGAGTTAGTGCAAAATCCATATAATATTTTGATGTCAAATGCTTCCAATTTAAATTTTATGAAGATCAGAGCTCATTTGAAATATTAATTTAAAGTTTCTATTTTGCTCAATCATAGGAAAACTCACCTAATATTTTGATGTGGAATGCTTCCATTTTAAATTTCACAAAAATCTGAGCTCGTGTGAAATATTAATCTAAAGTTTCAATTTTGCTCCCGGACGTAAAACGTGTCACAAAAAAGTTTCAATTTTGCACAATAAGAGGTAAACCCACCTAATATTTTGCTGTCAAATTCTTCCATTTTAAATTTCACTAACATCGGAGCTCGTTTGAATTATTAATTTAAAGTTTCAATTTTTCTCAATCAGAGGAAAACCCACCTAATATTTTGATGTCAAATGCTTCTATTTTATATTTCACGGAGATCCGAGCTTGTTTGAAATATTAATTTCAAGTTTCAATTTTACACAATTAGTGCAAAATCCACCTAATATTTTGATGTCAAATGCTTCCAATTTAAATTTCACGAAGATCAGAGCTCGTTTGAAATATTAATTTAAATTTTCAATTTCGCTCAATCAGAGGAAAACCCACCCAATATTTTGATGTCAAATGCTTCCATTTTAAATTTCACAAAGATCTCAGCTCATTTGAAATATTAATTTAAAGTTTCAATTTTTCTCTCAGACATAAAACGTGTCACAAAAAACTTTGAATTTTGCACAATCAGAGCTAAACCCACATAATATTTTTATGTCAAATACTTCCAATTTAAATTTCATGAATATTGGAGCTCGTTTGAAATATTAATTTAAACTTTCAATTTTGCTGAATCAGAGGAAAACCCACCTAATGTTTTGATGTCAAATGCCTCTATTTTAAATTGGAATCATTTGACATCAAAATATTAATTTAAACTTTTAGTTTTACACAATCAAAGGAAAACCCACCTAATATTTTAATGTCAAATGCTTCCATTTTAAATTTCACAAAGATCGAATCTCGTTTGAAATATTAATTTAAAGTTTCAATTTTTCTCAATCAGAGGAAAACCCACCTAATATTTTCATGTCAAATGCTTCTATTTTAAATATCATGGAGATCCAAGCTCGTTTGAAATATTAACTTCAAGTTTCAATTTTACACAATCAGTGGAAAACCCACCTAATATTTTAATGTTAAATGCTTAGTATTTAAATTTCATGAACATCGGAGCTCGTTTGAAATATTAAGTTAAAGTTTCAATTTTGATCAATCAGAGGAAAACCCACCTAATATTTTGATGTCAAATGCTTCCATTTTTAGATTTCATGAAGATCTGAGCTCGTTTGAAATATTAATTTAATGTTTCAATTTTTCTCTCGGACGTAAAATGTGTCACAAAAAAGTTTCAATTTTGCACAATCAGAGGTAAACCCACCTAATATTTTGAAGTCAAATGCTTCCATTTTAAATTTCACAAACATCAGAGCTTTTTTGAAATATTAGTTTAAACTTTCAATTTTGCTCAATGAGAGGAAAACCCACCTAATATTTTGATGTCAAATGCTTCTATTTTATATTGGAAGCATTTGACATCAAAATATTAATTTAAAGTTTTAGTTTTACACAATCAGAGGAAAACCCACCTAATATTTTAATGTCAAATGCTTCAATTTTAAATTTCACAAACATCAGATCTCGTTTGAAATATTAATTTAAAGTTTCAATTTGGCTAAATCAGACGAAAACCCACCTAATATTTTGATGTCAAATGCTTCTATTTTAACTTTCACGGAGATCTGAACTTGTTTGAAATATTAATTT
The DNA here is from genome assembly GCA_018584345.1 of Thuja plicata. Classification (NCBI taxonomy): domain Eukaryota; kingdom Viridiplantae; phylum Streptophyta; class Pinopsida; order Cupressales; family Cupressaceae; genus Thuja; species Thuja plicata. The sequence goes on along the minus strand of MU223407.1, from coordinate 714,755 downwards.
CAAATTTTAATTTTACACAATCAGTGGAAAACCCACCTAATATTTTTGTGTCAAATGCTTCCATTTTAAATTTCATGGACATTGGAGCTCGTTTGAAATATTAATTTAAACGTTCAATTTTGCTCAATCAGAGGAAAACCCACCTAATATTTTTGTGTTAAATGCTTCTATTTAAATTGGAAGTATTTGACATCAAAATATTAATTTAAAGTTTCAGTTTTACACAATCAGAGGAAAACACACCTGATATTTTAATGAGAAATGCTTCCATTTTAAATTTCACGAAGATCGGATCTCGTTTGAAATATTAATTTCAATTTCAATTTCGCTCAATCAAAGGAAAACCCACCTGATATTTTTATGTCAAATGCTTCTATTTTAACTTTCACGGAGTACTGAGCTCGTTTCAAATATTAATTTGTAGTTTCAATTTTACACAATTAGTGGAAAACCCACCTAATATTTTGATGTCAAATGCTTCCAATTTGAATTTCACGAAGATCAGAGCTCGTTTGAAATATTAATTTAAAGTTTCAATTTTTCTCAATGAGAGGAAATACCACCTAATATTTTGATTTCAAATGCTTCCATTTTAAATTTCACGAAGATCTGAGATCATTTGAAATATTAATTTCCAGTTTCTATTTTACACAATCAGTGGAAAACCCACCTAATATTTTGATGTCAAATGCTTCCAATTTAAATTTCACGAAGATCAGATCTCGTTTGAATTATTAATTGGAAGTTTTAATTTTGCTCAATGAGAGGAAATCCCACCTAATATTTTGATGTCAAATTCTTCTATTTTAAATTTCACTGAGATCCGAGCTTGTTTGAAATATTAATTTCAAGTTTCAATTTTACACAATCAATGGAAATCCCACCTAATATTATTATGCTAAATGCTTCCAATTTAAATTTCAGGAAGATCAGAGCTTGCTTGAAATATTAATTTAAAGTTTCAATTTTTCTCAATCAGAGGATAACCCACCTAATAGTTTGATGTCAAATGCTTCCATTTTAAATTTCACAAAGATCTGAGCTTGTTTGAAATATTAATTTAAAGTTTCAATTTTGCTCCCAAACGTAAAACGTGTCAGAAAAAAGTTTCAATTTTCCACAATCAGTGGTAAACCTGCCTAATATTTTGATGTCAAATGCTTTCATTTTAAATTTCATGAACATCAGAGCTCATTTGAAATATTAATTTAAACTTTCAATTTTTCTCAATCAGAGGAAAACCCACCTAATAATTTGATTTCAAATGCTTCTATTTTAAATTGGTAGCATTTGACATCAAAATATTAATTTAAAGTTTCAAATATTAATTTAAAGTTTCAGTTTTACACAATCAGTGGAAAACCCACCTAATATTTTAATGTCAAATGCTTCTTATTTAAATTTCACAAAGATCGGATCTCGTTTGAAATATTAATTTAAAGTTTCAATTTTGCTCAATTAGAGGAAAACCCACCTATTATTATGATGTCAAATGCTTATATTTTAAATTTCATTGAGATCCGAGCTCGTTTGAAATATTAATTTCAAGTTTCAATTTTTCACAATCAGTGTAAAACCCACCTAATATTTTGATGTCAAATGCTTCCAATTTAAATTTCATGAAGATCGTAGCTCGTTTGAAATATTAATTTAAAGTTTCAATTTTTCTTAATCAGAGGAAAACCCACCTAATATTTTGATGTCAAATGCTTCCATTTTAAATTTCACAAAGATCTAAGCTTGTTTGAAATATTAATTTAAACTTTCAATTTTGCTCCCGGACATAAAATGTGTCACAAAAAGGTATCAATTATGCACAATCAAAGGTAAACCCACCTAATATTTTGATGTCAAATGCTTCCATTTTAAATTTCATGAACATCGGAGCTCGTTTCAAATATTAATTTAAACTTTCAATTTTTCTCAATTTGAGGAAAACCCACCTAATATTTTGATGTCAAATGCTTCTATTTTAAATTGGAAGCATTTGACATCAAAATATTTATTTAAAGTTTCAAATATTAATTTAAAGTTTCAGTTTTACACAATTAGAGGAAAACCCACCTAATATTTTAATGTCTTTTAAATTTCATGAAGATCGAATCTCGTTTAAAATATTAATTTAAAGTTTCAATTTTGCTCAATCAGAGGAAAACCCACCTGATATTTTGATGTCAAATGGTTCTATTTTAAATTTCACGGAGATCTGAACTCGTTTGAAATATTAATTTCAAGTTTCAATTTTACACAATCGGTGGAAAACCCACCTAATATTCTAACGTTAAATGCTTCCAATTTTAATTTCATGAAGATCAGAGCTTGTTTGAAATATTAAGTTAAAGTTTCAAGTTTTCTCAATCAGAGGAAAACCCACCTAATATTTTGATGTCAAATGCTTACATTTTAAATTTCATGAAGATCTTAGCTCGTTTGAAATATTAATTTAAAGTTTCAATTTTGCTCCCGAACGTAAAACATGGCACAAAAATGTTTCAATTTTGCACAATCAGAGGTAAACCCACCTAATATGTTTTTCTTTTTAAAGCCAAAGTGGACTAGCCACCATAATTATATTAATATAAACTGATTCAAAGACTCATCCGTGGAAGAATCAGGAAGAAACCCCAGAATCATAGTCATATGCATGCAAATAAAATACAAGGTTAATTACATATGGTTTTCCTCATGGAAAACTCGAATCCATATATGGTGTTACAATATCTCAAAAACCCACTAAATGGGTATCTACAAAATTGGATCGAGCTAAACAACAAAAACTCACTAGATCTATTTTATACTTGATTATAATATAATATAAATGACTGAAATCACAAGACTATCGTTCATCCGTAGGATAGAATGAATGTTGCACGAAATCCCATGCCAGCTCCCAACTCGTCGACGGAGCCATAGTAGACATTGCATTCCAACCATCGAGCAAATTTTTAGCTTTAGAAGGAATGGTGGAAGATTGAACCGGAGAGAGAGGAACATTCAAATCTAGTCCTAGTTTAGAGGAACAAGGAGTAAGCATCTTACACGCTGGGTTCAATGGTAGAGGCTGAACCAAAAGAAGTGGTGAAAGCAAAAGATCCAACACCGCATGTGCTAATCTCCTGATGTTATCTGCAAGATCCTTCCCAAGAACCAGGGACACAATCTACAAGTTGTTACTGATGAGTTGATAACTCTTTTTCTCCATCGCCCATTTAAAACAATCATATGTCGTAAGATGTTTGTGGCTTATCATCAGGTCATGGGTAGAAAATAGACCACCAATCAGCGCTTTACTTGACCAAAATTCATACTTTTGTAGTGTCGCCATAAGCCAAGTGTCTGAAATAAACTGAGGGTGAACTATTTTATTAGTAATATAGACCATTAACTTGACCGATTGTAGCAGGTCCATTAAGTTGGATAGGAAGATTGATACCAGTTGCGATGGGAATACAACTACTTTTTTCCTTGGTGAGAGCACATTTTCACCAATAACATGATGAATTGCCCTGTAATGAAGCATGGAATTGTAGATGAACACTTGTTCAAGCTCTGGGCCATCAATTCTATTTTGGAACGAAAGTTCAAAGGATAGCGAGGATATGAAGACCCAATAGTTTATGGGTAGGAGTTTGGTATGGTGATTATCGCAAGTATCATAGCAGGGAAACTCCATTTGCAACTTAAAGTGTAGGTAAATCTATATTCCAGCTCTGGGATACTTCTCAAAAACCACAAAGCTTTACCAAAGTACAGTGTATTTGAAGGCAGTTAATGATCAATCACACTAAAGGGTACGGTATTTGAAGGTTGCAAATGTACATTTGGGTTTCGTGACATTTATGGAAGATCTCACATAATCTTTGCTTGAGGGTGTAATAGTACAGGGCTCATTATAAATAAAGATGCTTGTTAGTTAAATCACACATACCTCTGTGTGAACCATATGAAACTTACAGGAGCATAGTACTTAGGTTGATCTGTTCATTAGCAATGACAGCACCCAATTGTAGGGTGATGCTTGAATAAGTACTCCATAGATAACACATTCATTGTAGCATCATCCTTCCACACTTACTCATAGACACATCACTTATGCCATGTGGGCAGATGATGTGTTGTCATTTACACCCACCATATAATAAATCCAAATGGCAGGCTGCACTTTGGAATGTCTCACATCCGCACGTTTGAATTAGGGTTTTCATATTCTATCTTGTCCAATCTGAGAATGTCTTGAAGTTTTACATCCTATTTTGTGATATCATCTGGATATAATGACATTTTGTCATGCCCATCACACCCTTTATTTGCTAAATGATCTGCTAGCGCATTCTCTTCCTGCAGTGTATGTGATATGAATACTTCTTGAAATGAATCTAATAATTTCCAGATTTGTTGTAGAATGTATGTAAGTCTCCAATTGTGTGACACACGAGTAATACATGCTTTGATTATAATCAACGAGTCACCTTCTATATGAATCTGTTGAAATCCTCCTATTTTAGCCAATACTAAACCAGCAAATAGTGCCTAGGCTTCGGCCATATTATTTGTTCTGAATGGGAGTGGGAAACACTTAATCGCTAACAGTGAGCCTAGATGATCATGAATGCATACTCCTGCACCTGAATTCCCTAGGTTTTCTCTGGAAGAGCCATCAAAATTTATTTTAAAAATCTGTATAGATGGTGACAACCATTTGATTGTAGATCTACTATTTCCTCTATTAGGTGTTGTTTGGTGGCTCCAGCCAAAAGGTATATGTATACTTTTCCATTCATGCAATATAGAAGAGTCTCAAGATGTCATGACTAGATTATATCTAAGTTTACTATGACTAGAACTTACTAGTTCAGATATAGACCTTTCTAGCTCTGATGTCACTATTTGGATTGGCGATGAAGTTCTGCAGAAAATTCTTTTGTTTCTCTCCCACCATATTGCCCACACTACTAATGTAGGAATGCACTTCCAAATAGTAGAAAATAGGGATGAGGAATATAGATTTGGCCAAGACTCAAATAAGTCCCATAACTTGTGTGGAAGAGATGTGGAATAATGAAGTTTTCCAAGGACAAAAAACCAGCAATCTTGTGCAAATTGGCAATTTAGAAATAGATGATTTGTGGCTTCCTATTGACTATCACACAGAAGATAGTTGAATGGTTGTACTATGTTGAGTCTGTGTAAGCAATCACTAGTTAGTGCTCTATTCTTTAGTGCTATCCAGGCAAAGCAACCTGCTTTGGGTAGAGTTAGGTGATTCCAATAGAATGTGTAGGCACAGGATGGTTTTGTGATAACATCCCTCTATTGGATAAGTTTATATCCTTTTTTAATGGTGAAGTTCCCATCTTTCCCAGGAGCCCAGATCAATTTATCCTCAAAATTTCATAGATAGACTAATTTTTCTGAAAAGATATTCTATAAATGATGAATTCCTTGGAGGGATAATCGTAGTTCATGAGGGTCTTTCCATATTACTTTTCTTGAGAATATGCATACTGCTGAATCATAATCATAGAGGTAAGAACCCCATTCATTTTCCATAGTAGCAACTATGGCCTCTATATCCTCCATTTGTATTAGGGGTGGGGCACCATTCCATGAATCACACCAAAATTTGACTGCTAATCCACTATTCACCTCCCAAGTAATGTAGTTACTATTTTTCTAGAAGATATCATGAAGTCCCAAATGGCTGAACCTTTTGGGGGGTCTGACACAGTGAGAATTCTGGTGGATTAGTATCATCTAAGTACTTCTTTTGCATATTTGGACACCATATGTTATGTGGTTTGGTATACATTTGCCAAACTAGTTTTCTCCCAAAAGCCTGATTACATTTTTGAAGATCATGTATCCCTGCTCCACCTAACTGCTTTACCTGTGCCATGTTCTTGAGAGAGATCAAGGGAATTTTCTTCCCACCATTCATATTTCCTATCCATAGAAAATCTCTTATTAGTTTCTGGATGACTTGAATTACCAAAGGGGGCACTTTGAGAACTGATAAATAATAGTTTGGGATAGATAATAATATTGTTTTAATAAGTAAAATTCTACTTGATAGAGACAACCACCTTGCTTTCCATGCTACTACTCTAGCTTTAATCCTATCAATGATAGGTGTCCAGTAGCTAGTTTTTTTGGCCCCCATGGAGAATGGGATTCCAAGATATACAGATGGAAGGAAGTCAACTAAAAATCCTAGAAGATTGACAATCCTATTTGATACAATCTGATTAGTGTTAAATAAATATATTTTAGACTTTAGGGGGTTAACTTTTTGTTTTGAGGCTGTTGAATAAAGATCCAATGCTTGTTTGATCTGCCTGGCTTCTGTGATATTAGACACCCCAAAGAGGAGTGTGTCATCTGCAAAGAGGGAATGTGTCACTGAGATGTCTGTCTGACCAATTTGAACTCCTTTCCAACAACCTAAAGCATGTTTTCTCTAAATAAGCCTACTGAATGATTCTGCCATGAGGATGAATAACACTGGTGACAAGGGATCACCCTGCCTGATTCCTTGTGTGGATGAGAAGAATCCCGCCAGCACCCCATTTATCGATACTAAAAATCTAGCAGCTGATATGCAGGCCTTGATCCATTTACACCAACCTTTTTAAAACCCAAATTTCTACAAGACTTTTATTAGGAATGCCCAATTTACCCTATCATAAGCTTTCATCATGTCCAACTTGATGACAAAGTGTGATGTTTTACTAATATTAATTGAATGAAGTGCTTCATGTGCCACTAAAGCACCTTCCAATGTTTCTCTACCTAGTACAAATCCCCCTTGTGGTTGTGAGATAAGGTTAGGAATGAGATGCTACATTCTGAGATATATGACCTTTGTGGTGATCTTGTAAATAGTGTTGCAAAGGGATATTGGGAGAAATTCTGCAAAAGATTTGGGAGTCCTAACTTTTGGAATGATGGCTATATTTGTGGTATTAAATATTTTTAACATGGATCTACTAGATCTAGACTCTTCTATTACCCCCAATAAGTCCCACCCAATCCAATCCCAACATGATTGGAAGAAAAGCATTGTATAGCCATCTGGGCCAGGTGCTTTATCTGGGGATAGGGAAAAGACCACAATTTTGAGTTCCTAAATTGTGACTAGAGCCATGAGTTTCAGATTATCAGCTTCTGTTACTAGTGAAGGAATTGTCTCTAACAATTCATCCACTGGAGGGGCTACTAAGCCAGGTATAGGAGGGGGACCTAGTAGGGATTGAAAGTATCTGACTCCTTCTTGAATGCTTTGGGGCTCTGATAGTAGGCTACCCATTTCAGGATTAGTGATAGTGAGGATATGGTTAATAACTATTTTTTGTTTTGCTGAGGCATGAAAGTATTTGGTATTCATGTCCCCCTTCCGTAACCATAATTCTCTTGATTTTTTCCTTCAATATTCATCTTCTCTGTTGCATATTTCCTCTCATTCCTGCATGAGATTTTTCTAAGTAGTGTAGGAGTCCTGATCCATGCCTTGTTTAATAATATTACTGTATATTGTTTCCAGTTTTTTCTTTACTGCTTCTTTTTCCATGAAAATTTTCTTAAAGACCTTTTCATTCCATTTTTTAATCGAAATTTTAGTATGTTTCAACTTATGTGCGAACTGATGCATTTTAGTTCCCTTAATATCTGGTGCACTATCCCACCACTGTCTAAGCAAGGGCAGAAAAGTTGGGTGTCGCATCCACATTCTTTCAAATTTGAAAGATGGTCTATGTTGAACTCCTTGATTTTATATTATTAGACTCACATACAAGCATATAGGAAAGTGATCTGATCCTGGCCGAGGCATGATTTGAAATTGAATTGTAACATTTGCTAATTTCCAATTTTTTGATAGGAGAAATCTATCCAATCTGATAGAAATCTATGAAAAATTGGACCTTTTGTTAGTCCATGTGAATGTCCCATTGCATGGTTCTATATCCATAAAACTATTGTTTTCAACAAAATTATAGAAATCTTGGATATTTCTCATCGGTGGAGAGATGCCTCCACTTTTTTCTGATAATTTGAGGATGGCATTAAAGTCACCACCCATGATAATATGGTGTTCTATCTAAATTTGGATCACATGTGTTAGTTCTCTCCATAGTCTCTGTTTATCCAATGTTGACATGGGGCCATATACATTGAAGAGGAGATTTTATGCCAAAACATTCTATCTTGATGGCTTGCCAATCATCTTTCAATTGGATTATCTACCCTTGGGTTGACTTAGGATCCCATAGGACAGCCAGTCCACCTTATGCACTAGCTACCAGGCTATGGGTAGATTTCCACTTTTTCCATTTTCCAATTGACTTATCAAAGGACTCCATTGACATCTTTGTTTCTTAGAGGAGTATCACATCCATTTTTAAAGAATCCAACTCTTACTTGATTCTATTTCTTTTTTTAGAGGCATTTAAACCTCTGACATTCCAAGAGGCTATCTTCATTGTTGACAAAGAGAACCCTTAGTTTTCCTCGTCAATCTTTTAGAGGATGTGAATTTTCCATCCAATGTTGATTGGATACCTGTTGCTATTTCTTCAGTAATTAAATTAATTTTGGGTTTTCTGCCTCTCTTTTTTGGTGTAACCAAAGGCTATGGATGTTGGAGAGGTGTCTACTCAATTGAGAGGGTGAGGCTGTGGTCATAGGTCGACTGATGTGACTTTGGGTCAATTGCAATGGTTTCAAGTTCCATGTTGCTGACCTAGAGGTTTTCTACTTGACTCTCTTCTGAGTCAAGAAATGTGTTAGTCTGGATCCAGTCTCTGATCTGGTTAGTTACATCTTCATCAAGTATAGGGGAGGATGACACTGAGATGTTATTTTGGAAACACCCAGTAGTGTTAACTATATCCACATCTCTAAATTTCTTAAGTAGGTTCTCATGTGAGTTAAGTGTCGACTCATCAAATATGGAACTTTGGAAGATCCCATTATTTTCTAGGTCATCCTTAATAGTGATGTATCTCTCCTCTATATATACTTCTGGCTGCCTTGCCACAATGGCAGGTTGTTCAATTTGGGCATATGTGACCCCCTTGTTTACTTGTTGATAATCTATTGAATTCTGAACAAATTCTAGAAATAACATTTCGTCATCTTTTGCTAGTTCATTGTTATCTATGGCATCCTTGAAAGAATTTTCAGTCTCCTCTATGAAGGGCCACTGAGCATATGCTTGTGACTACCCATCAACAATGGTAGATTGGTCAATATGTGCATGTATATCATCCTTGTTTACTAGCTGATGATCTATTGGTTTTTTATTAACTACATGAAGCAGTACTCCCTCTTCTTCTACTATTTCATATATAATTTTAGTAGCTAGTTATGTCAATAACTGATCTAATAGATTCCTCACTCAAAGATTCACTAGAGCCTCCTTGTCCAGTAAATCATGTGTAACTGGAATTTTAGTTGGAGAGTCATGAAACATAAGCTGCTGGACTAGGATATCCATATCTAGGTGATGTGTTCCTTCAGGTTTCCAGTCTAATAGAGAGACCTTGTTGGAATTCTTCAGACACATAAGTATATATCTAATTGCAAAATAGAAGAAGATGGATGCCTCATATGAGTGAAAGACCGAAGGTATAACTTTGACAGCATCTGCTGTAGGGATTTGTGCATCCATGTGAAAAGAGCAATGGGGAGACACTTGAATTGAGCATTGTAGAGGATTTGTGCAGAGGTCCCCACACACCACCAACTATGGAGGGGATGGTGGGTTACATTGGGTTGTGAAATTCCCTAATTGGTGCTGGAATAACATGATAGTATCCTTGTCCTGACGAATAATTTCCTGCTCCCAATGTCCCCATTTTGATTTTAGGGAAATGGTTTTTGGTAAACCCTTAGCCAGATCAAGAAGAATGCACACTCTAACCTCTTGATGCAGGTGCTCAAAAGGAATTAAATCATGTTTCACAATATTCCAAGCCTATTGGAAATGATCTCTATGATATCTAGATATCTGTATTCTAAGGGTAACTGCGGTAAAGCAATCCAAATGGGGAAAAATAAAGGAGATCTACCCTGTAGCTTAACATTGGGAGTCCATACCGAAGTAAAGAGACCCAAACCTTTGCAAAACCAACTTTTATTCTTATTAGTGTCTGTCATGTTGGTGGATTCAAATTTGGCAAAAAAATATCCCAACTCAACATTCAACCAGAAGATATCTGACAAGCCTGGCCAGTTTTAAAGGGCCCAATATTTAATAACATCAATAGAAAGACCAAGTTTCAAGAACTTACCTATTAGAGCTTTGTCATAGAGTAGTTGAACTTGGTCTTGCAACATGTGGTTTGGGAGAGTAATGGTCGACGAGGAGTGGGGGTCATTACCCTGATAGCAATTCACTGTTTCTGAAGGGGTCTGCAACTATTTGACCTGCCAAAATTGTGAAGTCTTATTTGGATTGAAGGGTTCTCTACTATCCACTTAGTTGTCCTTGCTTAAATCAACGTGACCTAAGCTAGGACCAAGATAATAGCGGATCGTAACAGGGGATCCAGGTGGCGTGCCTTCACAGATATCAAATATTGGTTGTTGTTGATTATGATGGCTCTTTCCCATCCCCTATTGTCTGAAAAAATTTTGTGATCTATTGAACCAAGGTTGAGTATAATTTGAAAATTTTTCCTGCTCATTTCCCTTTTTAGAAAAACCCCCATCTGAAGAAGTAAGAGCATGTTTGAAGGATGCCACATGTCTCCTGGCTACTTGCTTCGATGACTCACCAACCTCAAAAGCAGATATGTCAATGCATCTGGCATGTTTTACTGATAGATTGGAGTCCTTCCCATGTGGGTGAATCTTTCCTATTACAGGTATAATCTTCTCCTGGTGATGTTGTATCCCTCGTTGTTTAAATGTAGGTGTCTTGATGTGAAACCTGGGGTTAACAAAGAAAGGTTTCACCAGTTGGACTATTATTTTCCCTCTAAAAATCTTCATGAGATCATCTATTCCAGATTGGGGCATTGCATCTACTTTAGCCATATTCTTCTGAACAAAGGGAACCGACTGAAACCCAGAAGAGTAAATTAAATGATGACTATTTGGTTTGTCAGTTTCAAAATTCTCAATTCCCTGCAAACCCTTATCATGGACAAAATGTGCATTCTTCTGACTCTACCTCTGTATCTTGCACTCAATCTCAAAACATTGTTTAGCCCAAGTATGCATACCTTGATCATATTAGTACTGATTAAACAGCTGGCTCTGTGATGGCAACTGTTATCTTCTACCATACGACTGCCATTTCTGCCCTCTACTCACGATTTTTCTGTCGAATGATACCCACCTAATATTTTGATGTCAAATGCTTCCATTTTAAATTTCAAGAACATCAGAGCTCATTTGAAATATTAATTTAAACTTTCAATTTTTCTGAATCAGAGGAAAACCCATCTAATATTTTGATGTCAAATGCTTCTATTTTAAATTGGAAGCATTTAACATAAAAATCTTACTTTAATGTTTCAAATATTAATTTAAAGTTTCAGTTTTATACAATCAGAGGAAAACCCACCTAATATTTTAATGTCAAATGCTTCCATTTTAAATTCCATGAAGATCGGGTGTCATTTGAAATATTAATTTAAAGTTTCAATTTTTCTCAATCAGAGGAAAACCCACCAAATATTTCGATGTCAAATGCTTCTTTTTTAATTTGACAAAAATTTGAGCTCATTTGAAATATTAATTTCAAGTTTCAATTTTACATAATTAGTGGAAAATCCACCTAATATTTTGATGTCAAATGCTTCCAATTTAAATTTCATGAAGATCGGAGCTCGTTTGAAATATTAATTTAAATTTTCAATTTTTCTCAATCAGAGGAAAACCACCTAATATTTTGATGTCCAATGCTTCTATTTTGAATTTCACGAAGACCTGAGCTCATTTGAAATATTAATTTAAAGTTTTAATTTTGTTCCCGGATGTAAAAAGTGTCACAAAAAAGTTTCAATTTTGCACAATCAGAGGTAAACCCGCCTAATATTTTGATGTCAAATGCTTCCATTTTAAATTTCACGAACATTGGAGCTCGTATGAAATATTAATTTAAACTTTCAATTTTTCTCAATCAAAGGAAAACCCACCTAATATTTTGATGTGAAATGCTTCTATTTTAAATTGGAAACATTTAACATCAAAAAATTAATTTAAAGTTTCAAATATTAATTTAAATTTTTAGTTTTACACAATCAGAGGAAAACCAACCTAATATTTTAATGTCAAATGCTTCCATTTTAAATTCTAGGAAGATCAGATCTCATTTGAAATATTAATTTAAAGTTTCAACTTTGCTTAGTCAGAGGAAAACCCACCTAATATTTTGATATCAAATGCTTCTATTTTAAATTTCACGGAGATCCAAGCTCATTTGAAATATTAATTTCAAGTTTCAATTTTACACAATCACGAGAAACCCACCTAATATTTTCATGTCAAATGCTTTCAATTTAAATTTCACAAAGATCGGAGCTCGTTTGAAATATTAATTTAAAGTTTCAATTTTTCTCAATCAGAGGAAAACCCACCTAATATTTTAATGTCAAATGCTTCCATTTTAAATTTCATGAAGATATTAGCTTGTTTAAAATATTAATTTAAAGTTTCAATTTTGCTCCCGGACGTAAAACGTGTCACAAAAAAGTTTACATTTTGCACAATTAGAGGTAAACCCGCCTAATATTTTGATGTCAAATGCTTCCATTTTAATTTTCACGAACATCAAAGCTCGCCTGAAATATTAATTTAAACTTTCAATTTTGCTCAATCAGAGGAAAACCCACCTAATATTTTGATTTCAAATGCTTCTATTTTAAATTGGAAGCATTTGACATCAAAATATTAATTTAAAGTTTCAAATATTAATTTAATGTTTCAGTTTTACACAATCAGAGGAAAACCCGCCTAATATTTTAATGTCAAATGCTTCCATTTTAAATTCCACAAAGATCAGATCTCGTTTGAAATATTAATTTAAAGTTTCAATTTTGCTCAGTCAGAGGAAAACCCACCTAATATTTTGATGTCAAATGATTCTATTTTAAATTTCAGAGAGATCTGAGCTCGTTTGAAATATTAATTTCATGTTTCAATTTTACACAATTTACAGAAAACCAACCTAATATTTTGATGTCAAATGCTTACAATTTAAATTTCACGAAGATCAGAGCTCGTTTGAAATATTAGTTTAAAGTTTAGTTTTGCTCAATCAGAGGAAAACCCACCTAATATTTTCATGTCAAATGCTTCCATTTTAAATTTCATGAAGATCAGAGCTCATTTGAAATATTAATTTTAACTTTCAATTTTGCTCTCGGACGTAAAATGTGTCACAAAAAAGTTTCAATTTTGCACAATCAGAGGTAAACGCACCTAATATTTTGATGTCAAATGCTTCCATTTTAAATTTCATGAACATCAGAGCTGGTTTGAAATATTAATTTAAACTTTCAATTTTGCTCAATCAGAGAAAATCCAACCTAATATTTTGATGTAAAATGCTTCTATTTTAAATTGGAAGCATTTGACATCAAAATATTAATTTAAAATTTCAAATATTAATTTAAATTTTTTGTTTTACACAATCAGAGGAAAACCCACCTAATATTTTAACGTCAAATGCTTCCATTATAAATTCCACGAAGATCGGATCTCGTTTGAAATATTAATTTAAAGTTTCACTTTTGCTCAATCAAAGAAAAACCCACCTAATATTTTGATGTCAAATGCTTCTATTTTAAATTTCACAAAGATCTGAGCTCGTTTGAAATATTAATTTCAAGTTTCAATTTTATACAATCAGTGGAAAACCCACCTAATATTTTGATGTCAAATGCTTCCAATTTAAATTTCATGAAGATCGGAGCTCGTTTAAAATATTAATTTAAAGTTTCAATTTTTCTCAATCCGAGGAAAACCCAACTAATATTTTGATGTCAAATGCTTCCATTTTAAATTTCATGAAGATCTGACCTCGTTTGAAATATTAATTTAAACTTTCAATTTTGCTCCCGAACGTAAAATGTGTAACAAAAAAGTATCAATTTTGCACAATCAGAGGTAAACCCACCTAATTATTTGATGTCAAATGCTCCAATTTTAAATTTCATGAATATCAGAGCTCGTTTGAAATGTTAATTTAAAGTTTTAATTTTGCTCAATTAGAGGAAATCCCACCAAATATTTTGATGTCAAATGCTTCTATTTTAAATGGAAGCATTTCACATCAAAATATTAATTTAAAGTTTCAAATATTAATTTAAAGTTTTAGTTTTACACAATCAAAGGAAAACCCACGTAATATTTTAATGTCAAATGCTTCCATTTTAAATTTCATGAAGATCAGATCTCGTTTCAAATATTAATTTAAAGTTTCAATTTTGCTCAATCAGAGGAAAACCCACCTAATATTTTGATGTCAAATGCTTATAATTCAAATTTCACGGAGATCCGATCTCGTTTGAAATATTAATTTCAAGTTTCAATTTTACACAATCACTGGAAAACCCACCTAATATTTTGGTGTCATATGCTTCCAATTTAATTTCACAAACATCAGAGCTCGTTTGAAATAATAATTTAAAGTTTCAATTTTTCTCAATCAGTAGAAAACCCACCTAATATTTTGATGTCAAATCCTTCCATTTTAAATTTCACGAATATTTGACCTTGTTTGAAATATTAATTTGAAGTTTCAATTTTTCTCCCGGAAGTCAAATGTCTCACAAAAAAGTTTCAATTTTGCACAATCAGAGGTAAACCCAACTCATATTAATTTAAAGTTTCAATTTTTCTCAATCAGAGGAAAACCCACCTAATATTTTGATGTCAAGTGCTTCTATTTTAAATTTCACAAAGATCTAAGCTCATTCAAAATATTAATTTAAAATTTCAATTTTGCTCCCGGACGTAATGCGTGTCACAAAAAAGTTTGAATTTTGCACAATCAGAGGTAAACACACCTAATATTTTGATGTCAAATGCTTCTATTTTGAATTTCACGAACATCGGAGCTTGTTTGAAATATTAATTTGAACTTTCAATTTTGCTCAATCAGAGGAAAACCCACCTAATATTTTGAAGTCAAATGTTTCTATTTTAAATTGGAAGCATTTGACATTAAAATATTAATTTAAAGTTTCAAATATTATTTTGAAGTTTCAGTTTTACGCAATTAGAGGAAAACCCACCTAATATTTTAATATCAAATGCTTTCATTTTAAATTTCACGAAGATCAGATCTGGTTTAAAATATTAATTTAAAGTTTCAATTTTGCTCAATCAGAGGAAAACCCACCTAATATTTTGATATAAAATGCTTCTATTTTAAATTTCATGGAGATCCAAGCTCATTCGAAATATTAATTTCAAAATTCAATTTTACACAATCAGTGGAAAACACACCTAATAATTTGATGTCAAATACTTCCAATTTAAATTTCATGAATATCGAAGCTCGTTTGAAATATTTATTTAAATTTTCAATTTTGCTCAATCAGAGGAAAACCCACCTAATATTTTGATGTCAAATGCTTCCATTTTAAATTTCATGAAGATTTGAGCTCGTTTGAAATATTAATTTAAAGTTTCAATTTTGCACAATCAGAGGTAAACCCACCTAATATTTTGATGTCAAATGCTTCAATTTTGCTCAATCAAAGGAAAACCTACCTAATATTTTTATTTTAAATTGGAAGCATTTGACATAAAAATATTAATTTACAACTTCAAATATTAATTTAAAGATTTAGTTTTACACAATCAAAGCAAAAGCCACCTAATATTTTAATGTCAAATGCTTCCATTTTAAATTTCACAAAGATCGGATCTCATTTCAAATACTAATTTAATGTTTCAATTTTTCTCAATTAGAGGAAAACTCACCTAATATTTTGATGTCAAATGCTTCTATTTTAAATATCATAGAGATCCGAGCTTGTTTGAAATATTAATTTCAAGTTTCAATTTTACACAATGAGTGGAAAACCAACCTGATATTTCGATGTCAAATGCTTCCAATTTAAATTTCATGAAGATCGGAGCTCATTTGAAATATTAATTTAAAGTTTCAATTTTTCTCAATCAAAGGACAACCCACCTAATATTTTGATGTCAAATGCTTCCATTTTAAATTTCACGAAGACCTGAGCTCGTTTGAAATATTAATTTAAAGTTTCAATTTTGCTCCCGTACATAAAATGTGTCACAAAAAAGTTTCAATTTTGCAAAATCAGAGGTAAACCCTCGTAATATTTTCATGTCAAATGCTTCCATTTTAAATTTCATGAACATCGAAGCTCATTTTAGATATTAATTTAAACTTTCAATTTCACTCAATCAGAGGAAAACACACCTAGTATTTTGGTGTCAAATACTTCTATTTTAAATTGGAAGCATTTGAAAACAAAATATTAATTTAAAGTTTCAAATATTAATTCAAAATTTAAGTTTTACACAATCAGAGCTAAACCCACCTAATATTTTGATGTCAAATGCTTCCATTTTAAATTTCACGAAGATCGAATCTTGTTTGAAATATTAATTGAATGTTTTAATTTTTCTCAATGAGAGGAAAACCCACCTAATATAATGATGTCAAATGCTTCTATTTTAAATTTCACAGAGATCTGAGCTCCCTTGAAATATTAATTTCAAGTTTCAATTTACACAATCAGTGTAAAACCCACCTAAGATTTTGATGTCAAATGCTTCCAATTTATATTTCATGAAGATCCGAGCTCGTTTGAAATATTAATTTAAATTTTCAATTTTTCTCAATCAAAGTAAACCCACCTAATATTTTGATGTCAAATACTTCTATTTTAAATTTCACGAAGATCTGAGCTCATTTGAAATATTAATTTAAAGTTTCAATTTTTCTCCCGGATGTAAAACGTGTCACAAAAATGTTTGAATTTTGCACAATCAGAGTCAAATCCACCTAATATTTTGATCTCAAATGCTTCCATTTAAAATTTCACAAACAATGGAGCTTGTTTGAAGTATTAATTTAAACTTTCAATTTTTCTCAATCAGAGGAATTCCCACCTAATGTGTTGATGTCAAATGCTTCTATTTTAAATTGGAAGCATTTGACATCAAAATATTAATTTAAAGTTTCAAATATTAACTTAAATTTTTTGTTTTACACAATCAAAGGAAAACCCACCTAATATTTTAATGTCAAATGCTTCCATTTTAAATTTCACGAGGATCAGATCTCATTTGGAATATATTTAAAGTTTCAATTTTGCTCAATTAGAGGAAAACCCACCTAATATTTTGATGTCAAATGCTTCTATTTTAAATTTCACAGAGATTTGAGCTCGTTTGAAATATTAATTTCAAGTTTCAATTTAACACAATCACTTGAAAACCCACCTAATATTTTTATGTCAAATGCTTCCAATTTAAATTTCACGAAGATCAACTCTCGTTTGAAATATTAATTTAAAGTTTCAATTTTTCTCCTGGACGTAAAATGTGTCCCACAAAAGTTTATATTTTGCACATTCAGAGGTAAACCCACCTAATATTTTGATGTCAATTGCTTCCATTTTAAATTTTACGAACATCAAAGCTCGTTTGAAATATTAATTTAAACTTTCAATTTTACTCAATCAGAGGAAAACCCACCTAATATTTTGTTGTCAAAAGCTTCTATTTTAAATTGAAAGCATTTGACATCAAAATATTAATTTAAAGTTTCAATTATTAATTTAAAGTTTTAGTTTTACACAGTCAGAGGAAAACCCACCTAATATTTTAATATCAAATGCTTCCATTTTAAATTTTAGGAAGATTGGATCTCGTTTGAAATATTAATTTAAAGTTTTAATTTTGCTCAATCAGAGGAAAACCCACCTAATATTTTGATGTCAAATGCTTCTATTTTAAATTTCACAGAGATTTGAGCTCGTTTGAAATATTAATTTCAAGTTTCAATTTTACACAATCACTAGAAA
Source organism: Thuja plicata (assembly GCA_018584345.1). NCBI lineage: Eukaryota > Viridiplantae > Streptophyta > Pinopsida > Cupressales > Cupressaceae > Thuja > Thuja plicata. Next base: position 696,735 of record MU223407.1, on the reverse strand, counting down.
ACCCACCTAATATTTTGATGTGAAACGCTTCCGATTTAAATTTCATGAAGATCGGAGTTCTTTTCAAATATTAATTTAAAGTTTCAATTTTGCTCAATCAGAGGAAAACCCACCTAATATTTTGATGTCAAACTCTTCCATTTTATATTTCATGAAGATCTGAGCTAGTTAAAAATATTAATTTAAAGTTTCAATTTTGCTCCCGCACTTAAAACGTGTAGCAAAAATGTTTCAATTTAGCACAATCAGAGGTAAACCCACCTAATATTTTGATGTCAAATTCTTCCATTTTAAATTTCATGAACATCGGAGCTCATTTGAAATATTAATTTAAACTTTCAATTTTGTTGAATCAGAGGAAAACCTTCCTAATATTTTGATGTCAAATGCTTCTATTTTAAATTGGAAGCATTTGACATCAAAATATTAATTTAAAGTTTCAAATATTAATTTAAAGTTTTAGTTTTACACAATCAGAGAAAAACCCACCTAATATTTTAATGTCAAATGCTTCCATTTTAAATTTCATGAAGATCGAATCTCGATTGAAATATTAATTTAAAGTTTCAATTTTGCTCAATCACAGGAAAACCCACCTAATATTTTGATGTCAAATGCTTCTATTATAAATTTCATGGAGATCCAAGCTCATTTGAAATATTAATTTCAGGTTTCAATTTTACACAATCAATGGAAATTCCACCTAATATTTTTATGTCAAATGCTTCCAATTTAAATTTCACAAAGATCAGAGCTCGTTTGAAATATTAATTTAAAGTTTCAATTTTGCTCAATCAGAGGTAAACCCACCTAATATTTTGATGTCAAATGCTTCCAATTTAAATTTCATGAAGATCGGAGCTCGTTTGAAATATTGATTTAAAGTTTCAATTTTGCTCACTTAGAGGAAAACCCACCTAATATTTTGATGTCAAATGCTTCTTATTTAAATTTCACGAAGATCGGAGCTCATTTTAAATATTAATTTAAAGTTTCAATTTTGCTCAATCAGAGGAAAACCCACCTAATATTTTCATGTCAAATGCTTCCATTTTAAATTTCATGAAGTTCAGAGCTCGTTTGAAATATTAATTTTAACTTCCAATTTTTCTCTCGGACGTAAAATGTCACAAAAAATTTTCAATTTTGCACAATCAGAGGTAAACCCACCTAATATTTTGATGTCAAATGCTCCCATTTTAAATTTCACGAACATCGGAGCTCGTTTCAAATATTAATTTACACTTTCAATTTTGCTCAATCAGAGGAAAACCCACCTAATATTTTGATGTCAAATGCTTCTATTTTAAATTGGAAGCATTTGACATCAAAATATTAATTTAAAGCTTGAAATATTAATTTAAAGTTTTAGTTTTACACAATCAGAGGAAAACCCACCTAATATTTAATTTTCAAATGCTTCCATTTTAAATTTCAGGAAGATCGAATCTCATTTGAAATATTAATTTAATGTTTCAATTTTGCTTAATCAGAGGAAAACCCACATAATATTTTGATGTCAAATGCTTCTATTTTAAATTTCACGAAGATCTGAGCTCGTTTGAAATATTAATTTCAAGTTTCAATTTTACACAATCAATGGAAAACCCACCTAATATTTTGATGTCAAATGCTTCCAATTTAAATTTTACGAAGATCGAAGCTCATTTCAAATATTAATTTAAAGTTTTTAAATTTTTCACAATCAGAGGTAAACTCACCTAATATTTTGATGTAAAATGCTTCCATTTAAAATTTCATGAACATCGGAGCTCGTTTGAAATATTAATTTAAACATTCAATTTTTCTCAATTAGAGGAAAACCCACCTAATATTTTGATGTCAAATGCTTCTATTTTAAATTGGAAGCATTTGACAACAAAATATTAATTTAAAGTTTCAAATATCAATTTAAAGTTTCAGTTTTACACAATGAGAGGAAAACCCACCTGATATTTTAATGTCAAATGCTTCCATTTTAAATTTCATGAAGATCTAATCTCATTTGAAATATTAATTTAAAGTTTCAATTTTACACAATCAGTGGAAAACCCACCTAATATTTTGATGTTAAATGCTTCCAATTTAAATTTCATGATGACTGGAGCTTGTTTGAAATATTAATTTAAAGTTTCAATTTTGCTTAATCAGAGGAAAACCCATCTAATATTTAGATGTCAAATACTTCCATTTTAAATTTCATGAACATCGGAGCCCATTTGAAATATTGATTTAAACTTTCAATTTTGCTCCCAGACATAAAATGTGTCAACAAAAAGTTTGAATTTTGCACAATCAGAGGTAAACCCACCTAATATTTTTATTTAAAATGCTTCAATTTTAAATTTCATGAACATCAGAGCTCGTTTGAAATATTAATTTAAACATTCAATTTTCCTCAATTAGAGGAAAATCCACCTAATATTTTGATGTCAAATGCTTCTATTTTAAATTGGAAGCATTTGACATCAAAACATTAATTTAAAGTTTCAAATATTAATTTAAATTTTTAGTTTTACAAAATGAGAGGAAAACCCACCTAATATTTTAATGTCAAGTGCTTCCATTTTAAATTTCATGAAGATCAGATCTCGTTTGAAATATTAATTTAAAGTTTCAATTTTACACAATCAGTGGAAAACCCACCTAATATTCTGATGTCAAATGCTTCCAATTTAAATTTCACAAAGACCGGAGCTTGTTTGAAATATTAATTTAAAGTTTTAATTTTGCTTAATCAGAGGAAAACCCACCTAATATTTAGATGTCAAATGCTTCCAATTTAAATTTCACGAAGACCGGAGCTTGTCTAAAATATTAATTTAAAGTTTCAATTTTGCTTAAACAAAGGTAAACACACCTAATATTTTGATGTCAAATGCTTCCATTTTAAATTTCATGAACATTGGAGCCCGTTTGAAATTATAATTTAAACTTTCAATTTTGCTCAATCAGAGGAAAACCCACCTAATATTTTGATGTCAAATGCTTCCATTTTAAATTAGAAGCATTTGACATTAAAATATTAATTTAAAGTTTCAAATATTAATTTAAAGTTTAAGTTTTACACAATCCGAGGAAAACCCACCTAATATATTAATGTAAAATGCTTCCATTTTAAATTTCACTAAGATCAAATCTCATTTGAAATATTAATTTAAAGCTTCAATTTTGCTCAATCAGTGGAAAACCCACCTAATATTTTGATGTCAAATGCTTTTATTTTAAATTTCATGGAGATCCGAGCTCGTTTGAGATATTAATTTCAAGTTTCAATTTTACACAATCACTGGAAAACCCACCTAATATTTTGATGTCAAATGCTTCCAATTTAAATTCCACGAAGATCAGAGCTCGTTTGAAATATTAATTTAAAGTTTCAATTTTTCTCAATCAGAGGAAAAACCCACCTAATATTTTGATGTCAAATGCTTCCATTTTAAATTTCACAAAGATCGGAGCTTGTTTGAAATATTAATTTAAAGTTTCAATTTTGCTCTCGGACGTAAAATGTGTCACAAAAAAATTTCAATTTTGCACAATCAGAGGTAAACCCACATAATATTTTGATGTCAAATGCTTCCATTTTAAATTTCACTAACATCGGATCTGCTTTGAAATATTAATTTAAAGTTTCAATTTTTATCAATCAAAGGAAAACCCACCTAATATGTTGATGTCAAATGCTTCTATTTTAAATTTCATGGAGATCCGAGCTCATTTGAAATATTAAATTTTAGTTTCAATTTTACACAATCAGTGGAAAACCCAACTAATATATTGATGTTAAATGCTTCCAATTTAAATTTCACGAAGATTGGAGTTCGTTTTAAATATTAATTTAAATTTTCAATTTTGCTGAATCGGAGGAAAACCCACCTAATATTTTGATTTCAAATGCTTCCATTTTAAATTTTATGAAGATCGGAGCTCATTTGAAATATTAATTTAAACTTTCAATTTTGCTCTTGGACATAAAACATGTCACAAAAAAGTTTCAAATTTGCACAATCAGAGGTAAACCCACCTAATAATTTGATGTCAAATGCTTCCATTTTAAATTTCATGAACATCAGAGCTCATTTGAAATATTAATTTAAACTTTCACTTTTGCTCAATCAGAGGAAAACCCACCTAATATTTTGATGTAAAATGCTTCTATTTTAAATTGGAAGCATTTGACATCTAAACATTAATTTAAAGTTTCAAATATTAATTTAAATTTTTAGTTTTACACAATCAGAGGAATACACACCTAATATTTTAATGTCAAATGCTTCCATTTTAAATTTTAGGAAGATCAGATCTCGTTTGAAATATTAATTTAAAGTTTCAATTTTGCTCAATCAGAGAAAAACCCACCTAATATTTTGATGTCAAATGCTTCTATTTCAAATTTCATGGAGATCCAAGCTCGTTTGAAATATTAATTTAAAGTTTCAATTTTGCTCAATCAGAGGAAAACCCACCTAATATTTTGATGTCAAATGCTTCTATTTGAAATTTCACGGAGGTCCGAGCTCGTTTGAAATATTAATTTAAACTTTCAATTTTGCTAAATCAAAGGAAAACCCACCTAATATTTTGATCTGAAATACTTCTATTTTAAATTGGAAACATTTGACATCAATATATTAATTCAAAGTTTCAAATATTAATTTAAAGTTTTAGTTTTACATAATTAGAGGAAAACCCACCTAATATTTTAATGTCAAACGCTTCCATTTTAAATTTCAGGAGGCTAGGATCCATATACTAATTCAAACTTTTAATTTTTCTCAATCAGAGGAAAACCCACCTAATATTTTGATGTCAAATGCTTCTATTTTAAATTGGAAGCATTTGACATCAAAATATTAATTTAAAGTTTCAAATATTAATTTAAAGTTTCAGTTTTACATAATCAATGGAAAACCCACCTAATATTTAATTGTCAAATGATTCCATTTTAAATTTCACTAAGATCGGATCTCGTTGAAAATATTAATTTAATGTTTCAATTTTTCTCAATCAAAGGAAAACCCACCTAATATTTTGATGTCAAACGCTTCTATTTTAAATTTCACATAGATCCTACCTCATTTGAAATATTAATTTCAAGTTTCAATTTTACATAATCAATGGAAAACACACCTAATATTTTGATGTCAAATGCTTCCAATTTAAATTTTACGAAGATCAGAGCTCGTTTGAAATATTAAATTAAATTTTCAATTTTTCTCAATCAGAGGAAAACCCACCTAATATTTTGATGTTTTAAATTTCACGAAGATCTGAGCTCATTTGAAATATTAATCTAAAATTTCAATTTTGCTCCCAGACATAAAACGTGTCACAAAAAAGTTTCAATTTTGCACAATCAGAGGTAAACCCACCTAATATTTTGATGTCAAATGCTTCTGTTTTAAATTTCACAAACATCGAAGCTCGTTTGAAATATTAATTTAAACTTTTAATTTTTCTCAGTCAGAGGAAAACCCACCTAATATTTTGATGTCAAATACTTCTATTTTAAATTGGAAGCATTTGACATCAAAATATTAATTCAAAGTTTCAAATATTAATTTAAAGTTTCAATTTTACACAATCAGAGGAAAACCCACCTAATATTTTATTGTCAAATGCTTCCATTTTAAATTTCATGAAGATCGGATCTTGTTTGAAATATTAATTTAAAATTTCAATTTTGCTCAAGTGGGGGAAAACCCACCTACTATTTTGATGTCAAATGCTTCTATTTTAAATTTCATGGAGATCCAAGCTTGTTTGAAATATTAATTTCAAGTTTCAATTTTACACAATCACAGGAAAACCCACCTAATATTTTGATGTCAAATGCTTCAAATTTAAATTTCACAAAGATCGGAGCTCATTTGAAATATTAATTTAATGTTGCAGTTTTGTTCAATTAGAGGAAAACCCACCTAATATTTTGATGTCAAAAGCTTCTATTTTAAATTTAACAAAGACCTGAGCTCGTTTGAAATATTAATTTAAAGTTTCAATTTTGCTCTCAAACATAAAATGTGTCACAAAAAAGTTTCAATTTTTCAAAATCAGAGAAAAACCTACGTAATATTTTGACGTCAAATGCTTCCATTTTAAATTTCACGAACATCGGAGCTCGTTTGAGATATTAATTTAAACTTTCAATTTTGCTCAATCAGAGGAAAACCCACCTAATATTTTGATGTCAAATGCTTCTATTTTAAATTGGAAGCATTTGACATCAAAATATTAATTTAAATTTTCAAATATTAATTTAAAATTTCAGTTTTACACAATCAAAGGTAAACCCACCTAATATTTTAATGTCAAATGCTTCCATTTTAAATTTCACAAAGATCGAATCTCGTCTGAAATATTAATTTAAAGTTTTAATTTTGCTCAATGAGAGGAAAACCCACCTAATATACATGATGTCAAATGTTTCTATTTTAAATTTCACCGAGATCTGAGCTCGTTTGAAATATTAATTTGAAGTTTCAATTTTACACAATCAGTGGAAAACTCACCTTATATTTTGATGTCAAATGCTTCCAATTTAAATTTCACGAAGTTCCGAGCTCTTTTGAAATATTAATTGAAAGTTTCAATTTAACACAATCAGTTGAAAACCCACCTAATATTTTAATGTCAAATGCTTCCAAGTTAAATTTCACGAAGATCTGAGCTTGTTTGAAATATTAATTTAAAGTTGCAATTTTGCTACCGGACATAAAATGTGTAACAAAAAAGTTTCAATTTTGCACAATCAGAGGTAAACCCACCTAATATTTTTATGTCAAATGCTTCCATTTTAAATTTCACAAACATCGGAGCTCATTTAAAATAATAATATAAACTTTCAATTTTGCTCAATCAGAGGAAAACCCAACTAATATTTTGATGCCAAATGCTTCTATTTTACATTTCACAAAGATCCGAGCTCGTTTGAAATATTAATTTCAAGTTTCAATTTAATACAATCAATGGAAAACCCACCTAATATTTTGATGTCAAATGCTTCCAATTTAAATTTCACAAAGATCGGAGCTCGTTTGAAATATTAATTTAAAGTTTCAATTTTGCTCAATCAGAGGAAAACCCACCTAATATTTTGATGTGAAATGCTTCCATTTTAAGTTTTGCGAAGATCTGAGCTCATTCAAAATATTAATTTAAAGTTTCAATTTATCTCTCAGACGTAAAACGTGTCACAAAAAAGTTTCAATTTTGCACATTTAGAGGTAAATCCATGTAATATTTTGATGTCAAATGCTTCCATTTTAAATTTCATGAACATCGGAGCTCGTTTGAAATATTAGTTTAAACTTTCAATTTTTCTCAATCAGAGGGAAACCCACCTAATATTTTGATTTCAAATACTTCTATTTTAAATTGGAAGCATTTGACATCAAAACATTAATTTAAAGTTTCAAATATTAATTTAAAGTTTCAGTTTTACACAATCAGAGGAAAACCCACCTAATATTTTAATATCAAATGCTTCCATTTTAAATTTTACGAAGATCAGATCTCATTTGAAATATTAATTTAAAGTTTCAATTTTTCTCAATCAGAGGAAAACCCACCTAGTATTTTGATGTCAAATGCTTCTATTTTAAATTTCACAAAGATCCGAGCTTGTTTGAAATATCAATCTCAAGTTTCAATTTTACACAATCAGTGGAAAACCCACCTAATATTTTGATGTAAAATGCTTCCAATTTAAATTTCACGAAGATCGGAGCTCGTTTGAAATATTAATTTAAAAATTTAATTTCACTCAATCAGAGGAAAACCCACCTAATTTTTTCATGTCAAATCCTTCCATTTTAAATTTCACAATTAGAGGAAAACCCACCTAATATTTTGATGTGAAATGCTTCTATTTTAAATTTCACAGAGATCCATGCTTGTTTGAAATATTAATTTCAAGTTTTAATTTTATAGAATCAGTGGAAAACCCACCTAATATTTTGATGTCAAATGCTTCCAAATTAAATTTCATGAAGATCGGAGCTCGTTTGAAAGATTAATTTAAAGTTTCAATTTTTCTCAATCAGAGGAAAACCTACTTAATATTTTGATGTCAAATGCTTCCATTTTAAATTTCACGAAAATCTAAGCTCATTTGAAATATTAATTTAAAGTTTCAATTTTGCTCTCAGACGTAAAATGTGTCACAAAAAAGTTTCAATTTTGCACAATCAGAGGTAAACCCACCTAATATTTTGATATCAAATGCTTCCATTTTAAATTTCATGAACATCAGAGCTTGTTTGAAATATTAATTTAAACTTTCAATTTTTCTCAATCAGAGGAAAACCTACCTAATATTTTGATGTCAAATGCTTCTATTTTAAATTGGAAGCATTTGACATCAAAATATTAATTTAAAGTTTCAGTTTTACACAATCAGAGGTAAACCCACCTAATATTTTAATGTCAAATGCTTGCATTTTAAATTTCACAAAGATCGGATCTCCTTTGAAATATTAATTTAAAGTTTCAATTTTGCTCAATTAGAGGAAAACCCACCTAATATTTTGATGTCAAATGCTTCTATTTTAAATTTCATAGAGATCCGAGATCATTTGAAATATTAATTTCAAGTTTCAATTTTACACAATCAGTGGAAAACCCACCTAATATTTTGATGTCAAATGTTTCCACTTTAAATTTCATGAAGATTGGAGCTCATTTGAAATATTAATTTAAAGTTTCAATTTTGCTCAATCAGAGGAAAACCCACCTAATATTTTGATGTCAAATGCTTCCATTTTAAATTTCATGAAAATCTGAGCTCATTTGAAATATTAATTTAATGTTTCAATTTTGCTCCCGGACGTAAAACGTGTCACAAAAAAGTTTCAATTTTGCACAATGAGCGGTAAGCCCACCTAGTATTTTCATGTTAAATGCTTCTATTTTAAATTTCACGAACATCGGAGCTCGTTTGAAATATTAATTTAAACTTTCAATTTTGCTTAATCAGAGGAAAACCCACCTAATATTTTGATGTCAAATGCTTCTATTTTAAATTGGAAGCATTTGACATCAAAATATTAATTTAAAGTTTCAAATATTAATTTAAAGTTTCAGTTTTACACAATCAGAGGAAAACCCACGTAATATTTTAATGTCAAATGCTTCCATTTTAAATTTCACAAAGATCGAATCTCATTTGAAATATTAATTTAAAGTTTCAATTTTTCTCAATCAAAGGAAAACCCACCTAATATTTTGATGTAAAATGCTTCTATTTTAAATTGCACGGATATCTGAGCTTGTTTGAAATATTAATTTCAAGTTTCAAATGTACACAATCAGTGGAAAACTCACCTAATATTTTGTTGTGAAATGCTTCCAATTTAAATTTCCCAAAGATCGGAGCTCATTTGAAATATTAATTTAAAGTTTCAATTTTTCTCAATCAGAGGAAAACCCACCTAATATTTTGATGTCAAATGCTTCTATTTTAAATTTCACAAAGATCTGAGCTCGTTTGAAATATTAATTTAAAGTTTCAATTTTGCTCCCTTACGTAAAACGTGTCACAAAATTTTCAATTTTGCACAATCAGAGGTAAACCAAGCTAGTATTTTGATGTCAAATGCTTCCATTTCCCTTCTTCAGTTGCATGATATTCAACTGACTTGTCCTTACAGTTTACTAATGCTTATATTTAGTCAACCAATTGATGCCCAAAATGACATCATAGGACCCCAATGGGGCTACATAAAGATTTACTTGTGTCTGAAAATTTGGAACTTCTAACTCCCTACAAGATAAAAATTGGTCAACCCTATGCTCTGCCCTATTTCCATATTCTACAATCCATGGTTTAGACAAATATGTGGGTCTAACAGTTAAACAAGAAACAACTCTAGGATCTATGAAACATTCTATAGCTCCAGTATCAATCAAAATGGAAACATTTTTGTCAAAAATATTACCAGCCAACTGGATTGGAGTATCCTGAAATTCATCTTGCCTATGATCAACAACTCCATGAATCGAATGTTGGGGATGGGGACCCTTCCCATCTCTGTGAACCATATGCTAAGGACATGTACTGATATAATTTTCACCTCAACAAGTAAAGAAACCATCCAGTGGTCCTTTCCTACCCTCAGGCCTGTTCCTCCCATTTCATTTTTGTTATTCCATTTCTACCATTACCTTGGTTCTGATACTGAGCACCATTATTGTTGTTGGTGTTCCTGCCTGCATTCCCTCAACCTTTACCTCTCATATTCTAGACCTGCTAATGTCCATAATCCTTAGGTCGGTTATCCTAAAATTTCCTCTTAAATCCCTGAGAGGCATTAGTCCTTTGATTACCCCTTACTGTAGACACTTGTTGTAGTTTCTATTCTTGCCTCAATGCCTTCGTGAAAGCAAAGTCCATAGTCTCAGGCTCATGCATTTCAATCTCAGATCCTATCTCTGGATGTATTCCAAGAATAAATTTGTGGGTTCTAAACCTCTCATCCTATTGTTACTAGGGTACATACTTAACTAGGTGGCAGAACCTTTCATGATACTGAGTAACAGTCAATATGCCTTGAATCAGGTTTTGGAAGTCAGCCACTTTTCGATCATAGTATAACTATGGTAACCATCTCTTACATAAAAGTACTAGAAAATTCTCCCAAGAGATCTCACTAGACTGCATCCTCTTCTCTGCCATCTCATTTTTCCACCAAGTATCAGCTTGACCAATCAACAAAAAACACCCTACATATCTCTATATTCACTAGAAAGATTGCAATCATGAAAGTACTTTTCCATGGATACAATCCATGCTTCAACCTCGTCACCAATGGTCTTACCATTGAAGGTAGGAGGTATGACCTTCTTGAGGTCCCTGCTCAGTTCCTCGGCTATTCTTTCCTGATTATTGGGTACTATTGCATCCCTAAGATCAACATTATGTTTCAACTGCTCTTCATTCCTCTTATCCTCCTCTCCTTTCCTCTGTGCTTCCAATCTCAGGTTTCCTCCTGCTTACAATGAGCTTCCAGCCTAAAATATTCTTCCCTCTTCCTTCTTTCCTTATCATTCTACCTAAATCTCAAATCCTTCTCATGATGATCCATACGATCACCTTGTTGGTGCTAGAGAGACAAGATATGATCCAACCTCTAATTAGATTCACCATTCAGGTCATTTCTAGAACTAGCTCATTTACTATTCCTAGTATCCATGGTGTTGTGCACTAAAAATATGACACACTTCTATTAGTCATTATATTCAAGATTTCTCAATAATGAGGTCTCAAATAGCGAATCATAGCTCCCTATTCATGGAGTGCAAGGGTTTGTAATGGAGGCCCTCAGTTTAGACCTAGTTATGCCCATGCAAGTACACCATGAAATGAAAGCTTCAAAGAGGAAGAGCAAGAATGCTAGTCTCCATGATCACCAAATATGCATTGCAAATGAGAATGAAATCTATTCTATATGATAACAATGCATGGAAGGAAACTAATCTATATGATAACAATGCATGAAAGGAAATATGCAAGCTTATGTATGAAAGAAATATGCAAGATTAATCTATTTGAAAGGAAACATGTATCTAAGTTAACATGAATCTACTCTAAATGGATTGCCATGGATGCATGCGAGAAGAAGACAAGAAGAAGAAGTTGCATGGTTCAAGCTCAAATGTTCAAACTCTCCTCCAAAATTGCTCTCCAAACCTGCAGCATAACAATAGCATAAAAGTGTATCCTCAAATGAGAAGGAGAGGTTTCCTTTTAAAGAGCAATGGACGGTAGAGATTAAGAGGTAAAAAGAAATGAGAAATGGTGGAGATTAAATCTTAGTTGATCCATGTGCTCATATCTTCAAAAGGCAAAATCAAAGGCTATGATTAAGAGCCAAAAAACCCACCACTTGGAAAGTGTAGAGGAAAAAGGAGTTTTTATTTTTTATTTTTTAATTTATTTCCTTTTTCAACACAAAGAGGGGTTTAAGTGGGGGTTTTATTTAATTAAAAGAGGGATTTTATTTTAATTAAATAAGATTATTTTATTTAATTAAAAAAGGAATTTTAATTAAATAAGATAATATTATTTAATTAAGAGATATTTCAATTAAATAAGATAAGATTATTTAATTAAAAGAGATTTTAATTAAATAATATTATTTTATTTAATAAAAAGGGATTGTTTTCTTTTAATTAAATAAGATAATTGATGAAATGATCAAACCTTAGGAAATATTAAAATAATTAAATTAATTAGAATATGATTAAGGAAATTGATTTGAATTGAAAATGTTGCAAAGCATTGATTCAAGAAATTTGATAAATTGATAGATTGATTGATTGATTCTGTCATTTGATAAATTCAAGAATGGGGGCCCATAGTCTATGCGACCATTTTAGGGTGCATAAATTTTCCCTTCTTTGACTAATGTGTGATCGTTATGGGAACACATGTAGTCAAATAATGTAGTTGAAGTGAGAGATTGATTTGGGATCACAAAACAACCCAGATGTGTGATCGACAGACGGGAACACATCAGGACAAAGATAAGCTGATTGAAAAAGACAAGGTCATCACCCCTGTAAATAGGTAATTGACATGTCCAAGATAAGAATCTCAAGAAAGGTTGCCCCAAGTGAAGCAATTCATAGGATTGATAAAGCTAAATCAAGGATTGAATTTTGATAGATATTGCCCCCTCGTGATCGAAATCAAAATGAGATAGAGGAAAAATAAAAAATTGATAAATTTGATCAAATTGAACTAAAGATAAGGTTCTTTATATAAGATGAAAGATATAAGGGTCATAGAACCAAGGTAGATCATCAAGCATGAAATATTATTCCCCAAGGTTGAATTAGTAGAAAAGAAGTGGGGTGAAAGTGAATGGAAGATAGAAGTTTGGAAGAGGTGAAAAGAAATGGAGAGAAGAAAGAGAATTTTCCTTAAGAGAGAGAATGCCCCAAAATCAATCAAATGTTTAAGATAGAAAATTTTGATTGATATAACGAAAGAAGATAAGGAAATGAAGATCAAACATGACCATAGTTGATTAAAAGTCCACAAAAAAGATGAAGGAAACCCTCTCAAACTCATAATGCAGCCTAAAATGCAAACTAACATGAGGTCTAAGAATGAAAGCTACATGAAAATGCAAAGGTGTACTTGCAATAGAGAAACTATAACATAGGAATTTGTGTTAATCATTCATTAGAGAATGTTAAGGAACTTATTTTCACCACTGAGCCATTATTAATGGGCATAAAAAAATCACACAATCATCACTAGTCACAAGCACAACTATGAAGATATGAATGTGATTTATATCAGATTGGAATGTGCAAATATTCTAACATAAGCATCAAATACATAAAGGTCAAGATAACTTTGATGTTAGCTTACCCAATTTAATGTAGCAAAACCACGCTCGCATCAAGGCATAGATGTCGGGATGACCATAAGAATGATTGTGCAAAAACAGTCAAGGATGAAGCCTCAAATCTCCCAAGTGTGTCAAGAGAACAACAAGAGACACTCAAGAGTTTCATGACCACACCCACAAGAAGAAAGAAAATAAAAACATGCCCCATGCCCCAAGTGCTCTAGCTATGCATCCCAAAGAGACTTATTAGATAGAGACACTCAACGAAAATCAATAATAGTCAGCACACAAAGAAAATATCATGACATAGCCCAAGCATTAAGTGTTGAGTTTAAAAATTTAAGTGTGTTAACTGATACTGAGTTCTGAGGATAAGGATCTAATGCTTGCAAGAAGGTAAGATCACATGACAAAACTGGGTAAGACCAAACTGATAAGTGTTGAAAAACACTCGATGTCATGGGTTGTATTAAAAAATACAGTTGGGGTGGTGTTGAAAAACACCGTTTGTGAGATTTCCTAAAGACTAACACATCCAAGAGACCAAAGCTAACACAATTATGCCCCCTAGACAAAGACAAAGATCAATTCCAGACTGAGGCAAATAAGAACAAGGCATGATGGAGAAAGGCTAAGTGTCAAGGACACGTGCTAAGAAACAAGGGTGTAAAGGCCTCAAATAGTGCCTGTTCTAGGTTTTCACCAAGGCACTTTTTCTATTTGTTTGAATTTTTTAATTTTTTAATTTTTTTGTATTTTTGGAATATATAATTTTTTGAAGATACATCAAAGTGCCTATTGCTAGGTTTTCACTAAGATGATCATTTTTTTAGGACATTTTGTGATTTTTAGAATTTTTGACAATATATCATTTTTTGTGATTTTTTCAAGATTAATAAGTATGTACAAAGGGTTACCCCAGACAAAATGGGCATCATGGATAGAACTTCTTCAGGTGAAAGACATTGGTAGGAGTAGGGAGCTGCTCTCCCTCTGCTATAGATAGTAAATAAGCACCTAACCCAAAAGATGATGTAATGATGTAAGGTCCAATCCAATTAGGTTCAAATATTCTCTTTTGATCTCTATGATGTTTATTCTTAGGATTTTCACGTAGGAAAAAATCTCCCACTTGGAATTCTCTAGGGAAAACCTTTTTGTTGAAGGCTTTGTACATGCACTCTTGATAAACCCTCATATGGTAAAATAATGCTTGACATTTCTCATCTAGAAGTTCTAACTCTTGAAGTCTAATGGCGTGGTAGTCTTCATCTGTAACTAGGCCTTTGAGGGAAACTCGAAGTGAAGGAATCTCAACCTCCAAAGGTAACACTGCTTTAGCACCATATGCAAGGGAAAAAGGAGTAGCCCCAGTAGGAGTAGGAATACTCATTCTATAGGCCCACAAAGTTAGATTTATCTGTAAGTGCCAATCTCTACCATTCTTACAGACTGTTCTATGTAAGATTTTAAGAATGGTTTTGTTTGATGTCTCTACTTGACTATTTCCTTGCAAAAAGTAAATGGAGGACCAATGTTGTTTAATCTTGAATTTCTTGCAGAGTTGTTTAAGGTCCTTATTTTTGAACTAGCCTTTTTTGTCAGTGATAATCTCAGAAGGCACTCCATATCAACAAATGATATGGTTTAGAATGAATAGAGAGACTATCTTACCTGAGGCAATAGAAAGTGGGATAGATTCTACCCATTTAGTGAAGTAATCATTAGCAGTGATAATAAACTTGTGTCCACCTGATGAGTTAAGATTAATTTTCCTAACAAGATCAAAGGCCCAACACTAAAATTTCCAATGAGATATAGAAGGAATGAGCTCCTTGCCTGAAGCATGTATCAAGTTACCATGTTTTTGACACTTTTCACATGACTTTGCAAAATCTACTGCATCAATCTACATCATAGGCCAATAGTACCCCACCCTAAGCAACCTTTGGGCCATGGAAAGACCATTGAAGTGTCCCCCACACATGCCCTCATAGATGTCAACTAACGCTTGGTTGGATTCTTCCTTTTCTAAGCATCTAAGAAGTGTTCCATCGAGACCCCTCCTATACAAATCACCAGTGATAAGGGAATGGTGAAAGATATTTCAGGTGAGGTTTCTGCATTTAGATCGATTAAAGGTTTCAAGTATAATGCCATCATGAAGGTATGAGTAAATGGCACCATAACAGGATGACTCACGGTCAACAAGGGTACAAATGACATGGCTTTCTTGGGAGTCATAGATAGGGTGATGTAGATCTTCCACTGGGAATTTGAATCTGGATTCACGTTTCTCTAACTAAAGAAGTGAAGTAAGTGTATCCATATCGTCAGCTACTCTGTTCTCTGCTCTAGGGATTTTCTAAAATGTGACAAATGCGAAGTATGATTTCAATGAATCAACCATTTGCTTGTAAGGTACCATTTTCTCAATTTTTTGTTTGATATTCATCATTAACTTGGTTGATTATCAGCTGTGAATCTCCATAGATGTGTAACTCTATGATTCTCCATTCTATGGCCATCTTGAGTCCATTTGTTAAAGCTTCATATTCAACAATGTTGTTTGTACATGGGAGTAATAACTTGTAAGACTTAGGAATCGTGTACCCATGAGGATAAAAAAAAACACACCAGCTCCTGAACCATTTTGCATAAAATATCCATCAAAGAACATCTTCCATGTTCTTTCAGTCATATACATGAGGTGCTCATCTGGGAAGTCAACTTGAATAGGTGCAGTGTCTTGCAATGGGAATTCAGCCAATTGATCTTCTATGGCTTGTCCTTTGATTACTTTACGTTCAATGTACGCTATGTCAAACTCTGAAAGGATCATCATCCATTTAGCAAGTCTACATGTGAGGGAAGCCTTACCTAGAAAATACGTGAGTGGATCTATCTTTTCTATGAGGTGTATAGTGTGCGCAAGCATGTAATGTCACAAATTTGGGAAGCAAACACAACTGCAAGGCAGGCTTTCTCAATGTTGGTGTATTTAACCTCATATGAAACAAGAGTGTGGCTAATGTAGTATATTTCTCTTTCTTTCCCATGTTCATCAAGTTGAGCTATTAATTCCCCCAAGGAAGATTTTGTCACTGAAATGTATAGAATAAGTGGTTTTCTTGGAATAGGAGGCATTAAAATAGGAGGATTTGCCAAGTATTTCTTGATTTGATCTATGCTCTTTTGACAATCCTCATTTCAAACACATTTGACTCCCTTGTGTAAGTTCTTTTTGAAGGGTTGAGCTCTATCTTCCAACTGTGAGATGAATCTCCTTATATATTGAAGACATCCTTGAAGACTCCTCATTTGACTAATGTTTCTAGGAGGTGGCATCTATGATTGCTTGGACCTTTTCAGGGTCTACCTCTATTCCTCTTGCTGAAATGATGAATCCAAGTAGTTTTCCAGAGGTGACTCCAAATGTACACTTTTTAGGATTTAACCTTAGTTGAAATTGTTCCATGCAATCTAGAATGACTTCTAAATCATCTAAGTGACTGTGTCTCTTTTCTTAGATTTAGCCAAGGTGACAATCCACATAATCTTCCATGTTTTTATGCATCATGTCATGAAAAATGGTTGTCATGGCTTGTTCATAGGTGGCTCCTACATTTTTTAATCCAAAAGGTATAATATTCCAACAACAAGTACCCCATGCACAAGTGAATGCAGTCTTTTCTTGATCTTCAAGAGCTATCATAATTTAATTATACCTGGAAAAACCATCCATCAAGGAATATATCTCATAACCCGCTATCATATCCACTATCATGTCTATATTGGGAAGTGGAAAGTCATCCTTTGGGCATGCTCTATTGAAATCTCTAAAATATGTGCAAACTCGAATGGATCTGTCATGTTTGGAAACTCGTACAATGTTTGATATCCATTCAGCATAGGCAATATCTCTTATGAATCCTGCACCAAGGAGTTTCTCTAATTCTACTTTGACTAGGAGAGCTATGTGAGGATGCATCTTTCTCAATTTTTTCTTAACTGGTTTAACATCCAAAGCTATGGACAAGTGATACATGATAAGATTAATGTCCAACCCTGGCATATCTAAATAAGTCCATGCAAAGTTGATCTTCATTTTTTGTAAGAACTTAGTGTAAGCTTCTTTTTCTTGTGGTGACAAAGATTCAGCCAAGTGTACAATCTATAGAGCCTCATCTGTACCTAAATTGACTGCTTGTGTTGGTTCAATAAGCACCAAAGATCTATCTTGAAATTAGCTAGGGAGATGATCAAGTACCTCATCCTTAGGTGCCTTAGAGAGGTTTTCACCCTTGGATACATCATTTCTTTTTAATTTTTTTGGTTCTGACACCGCCACACAGTGGTTTTTGCCATCAGAACCCCTATTCTTTTGATTTTATTTTCTTTTTATCTTGTGACTAAGGTAATTGATGTTTGGCTTTGTCATGCAAGTAGCCAGTTTGCTGGTGGAAGAGACTACGGGTTCAAGGGCATTTAGGTAACAGGCTATCTCATAGTCATTTTTAAATGTTAAGAGCTCAGGTTCTTGATAGAATTGGGACCAATCAATGAGGTCACGATGAACAAGAGGTAAGTCAATGACTGGTTCAAGGTTATAAATGTGAATGATATTATCGTTGGTGACCGAAGAGTCAGAGTCTGTCAAGTATCCTTCTAAGCTACCCAAATCAGGATTTGTCCTAACAAGTGAAGAATCATCCACTAAGGCAACACGTGGGTTCAAATCCTCTAATCCTACATGTGACTCATTAGCTACCTCAGGTTGAGAACTATAAGTGTGTATGACATCAACATCCATGTCAACTATGGAAGGGTCCGAGAAGGAGTCCCATCCATACTCATATGAACTTGTGTCTAAACTGTGACTATGATTCTTACACCATGAAGGTTTGGGACATCATGATATGGAAGGTATAGCATCATCAAGATTAGCACCTTCTCTTTCCATTAAATGAACAAGATTCTTTTGTTGACGTTCTCTGAAAGGATCTTCCAAATCTAATTCTTGTTCTAAAATTGCAACCGACGCATGAGCGACCAGAATATCTAAATCTCCTCAGAGGAGTTTAGTGGAAGGGGCCCAATCTTCACACATGCCCTATTGATTTGTCAAACTAGCTACATATTATGGTTCATCTTCACTATCTGACTTATCAAGGATAGGAGTAGTGTGCTTGTTGTGATTTGCAAAGCCTAGGCACACTGGCTTCTTAGACTTGCATCCAAAAAGAGCATGATCAGGAGGTTTGTCTCTAGCATCCAATCTATGATTAAGAGGGCCATGTCCAAGATACCCCATATGTCTGAAAAAAGTATACCCTCATCAGTAAGCCTTAGGAGAGAGAGAGAAGTTCTCATTAAGCATATATTTCTCTTCTCTATAGATCTAGTCTCTAACAAATGTCTCTTCTTTCTCATCTTGAATAGGCACCGAGGATTCTACAAACATGCCAAATAAAGTCATAGCTAAAGAGGAGGGTCTCTTTTCTTATGAAGGCTTACCATAAGACTGAGGTGAAACTAGTAATGTTGTGAGGAAGTTGAGTTGATACCCCCCATGCCAAGGTCTACTGACTTGAGCTTGTCTTTACATTTAGCTAAGGTCACATCAAAGTCTTTTGCTTCTCTATTGAGGGGAACATGAGTTCCTACTGAAATTGAGTTAAGAGATAAAGTTTTATCCCCAGGTATACAAATCTCTATTCCATTATAAGGGAACTTAACACACTAATGATAGGTAGATGGCACCGCTTGCATATCATGAATCCATGGCCTACCAAACAAGATATTATATGCAAGGGGGAAAACAACTAGTTGAAATAAAATGTCTTCAATAGGGCCAATCTTAATAGGAAGGATGGCCAACCCCTTGGAACTTCTTTCTACCTCATCATAAGATTTGATAGTGATCCTTTTCCTGGTAGCTATGACTTTTTTCTAAATAATCCAACTCTTTCAAAAGACTAAAGGAACATATATTAAGCCCAGCACCCCCATCTATCAACATGCACCTAACATGGGTTGTGTGGATCATGACCTCAATATGAAGAGAAAGATTGTGTGGTTGGCTCAAAGCTTTATCATCATCCTCCAAAAAGGTAAGGTAATAAGGGCTAGCAATGTGGTTAACCATGTTCTGGAATTGATCAACATCTAAGTTGTTGGGGATGTTTTCCATGTGTAAAGCATCCTCAAGGACTTGCTTGTGTCTCGGGGACAACTCTAAGAGCTCAAAGATCAAAATCTGAGTTGGGGTTCTTTGCAATTGATCGACAAGATTATAGGTCAACTTCAGATTAACTATTGGTTTTGAGGTGACATTCTTGGATGCCACTTTCTTCTGTTTACTCGGTTGACTTGAATTTGGTCCTCTAATGACAATGGCACCTTGACTTCATGTGAAAGCATTGAGATTTTGCAAGGACACTCTAGAGTTAGGACCCCTTAGCACCATGATGGGTTCTTCATCAAAGATAGGAGGAGAGTCCACATTTAGATCATAACCATAGGGATCTTGACCCCTCATCATGTTGAGATTTTCTTTTGCAACTTCAAGCATGTTGATAGTATCCTCTACATCTGTGTAAGTGTAATTGATCTCAGCCTTGCCATTCTTAGATTTAGAGGTTTCCCCCTTCTCATATTTGGGTAATGACTCTTTGAATGCCTTATGATCAGTGTTGGCGTTCAATCCATCTATCTTAATTTTTCCATTCTCAATGAGATATTTAATAATATGCTTGAGTTTCCAGCAGTTTTCAATGTCATGTCCAATACCATTGTGAAACTTGAAAAAGGATTTATCATCCCACCAATGTGGCTTAACATCAGGTATATAATGCTTTTTGGGATCTTTAGGATGTGCAAGGTTGTTGGCAATGAGTGTTTTCAAGACATCCTCATATGAGTCACCAAGTTTTGAAAATTGATGTCTTTCTTTCTTAGGCCTATCTTGGTATCTTGGCTTGGTCTCTTGTTGATTAGATGAATTGAGTTTCATGGCTTGAACAACACTAGAAAAGTGGATCACAATTTTATCTTTGGGTTGGGAGGAGTCCACAACTCAATCATTAACCACTTGTTTGTTCATATTCCAGTGTGAGTTCTTCCCTTTATCCTTGTTAGAGTTGTTGTTTTGACCATTGTTGTTGTTTTTGTTTCCATGTTTGGTCAAAATTCCTTTTTCTTTTAAAACATCCTCAATCCTACATGTGGTTTTGACCATGGTGTCAAAGGAATCAAAAACCATCTTCCTAACTTCATACTACATTTTGGGAACCAATTTGCTAACAAGGATGTCAATTTCTCATTTTCAGGAATGGTTCTAGAGTAGCGAGAGCATTGTCATCTCCACCTTTACAAGAAAGTGACAATGGATTCCCCTTGATTTTTCTTCAAGTTGCATAAGTCCAACATGGTGATAGATCTTGAGAGGTTGTATGCAAAGTGTTGAACAAATCTGTGAACAAGCTCTTTGAAAGTCTTGATGGGAGGAGTTATGTTGGTGAACCATTCCATTGCTTTATCTTTAAGACTCCTTGGGAATAACCTCATAAGGTATGAGTCATATTGATGGAACTCAAAACTTGTGGTATAAAATTGGCACACGTGATCATGTGGATCTCCATTCCCATCATACTTGTCATATTAAGGGATCTCAACCTTTCTAGGGAAGTCTTTCATGTTAACACTTTTGTCAGAAGGATTAGGACAAATTGAACCTAGTGAGAATAAATTATTGGGTGCTAACATCTTCTCCATCATTATCTTAAGTTGTTTGATCTCCTCTTCTTGAGATGGACCTTGCTTCTTAATCTTCTTGTCCACATCAAAGTAATAGGGGACTTTAGAAACTTTATTGATTAAACTCTCTAGGAACTTGTCTTTGTTTTGCTCCAAATATTTCTCCACATACTGCTGGAAGAGTGGTTCTTGTTTCATTTTCATGAAGTCTTGGGAGGTGAGGTCAAAACTTGAGCTACTACCCCCATATTGTGAACCATGATGAGCACGTTGTGAAGGTTGTTTTGAGTTCCTAGGAGGTGTTTGTCTCCTATAATGATCATGTATTGAATCCCTTCTTCTTCTAGGGCTAGGAGATCATGATGGAGTCCTTGAACTTCTTCCACTTTGTGGATTCTCAGGAGGAGTGGATGGAGGAGATTTATTTCCACCACTAACATACATGTTATTAAATTGGTCATTAAGTCGCTGAGCCAAGAGTCTATCTTGCTCCTCCTGGAGGGATTTATTTTCTATTTCCAACAAGGTTTGTCTCTCTAACTCTAGGAGTCTAAATTGCTCTTCCTTTTCATATTGTTCATCTAGGAAGGCTTTCTTTTCATGCTTAATTCTCTTAAGACTTTCACTTGTGTATCTTGAAGATGTTTTGAGCGGTGAGCTTGGTCTTGAATGTTGAAACAAATTATTGGTGTATGCTGCATTTACACAAGTGTCATAAAGTTCATCATCTTGGTTTTCATGCTATGATTTCTCATCTTGATATGCTTGCATCTTACCTCTCTCAGCCCTTTGGTGTGCATCTAGATATCTATTTGAGATAAGGGATGAAGCTGGTCGACTATCATGAGAGGAATTGCCAAACAAAATGTTATCTCTATGTTTTGCAAATATGTCATCAGGGTGTTTATCCATGTCCTCCCTCACTTGTCGAGAAATTTTTTAACTCATATCCATATCTGATCGAGAAGATGCTAAGGGTGTACCCAACTCACTAAGGTGACTCTTGGAATTAAACCAAACTTCTAAGTTGTTCCTAGGTGATTGATCAAATATGGGTTCTTTTCCCTTATGTTTTTGGCAAGTTTGAACTAAGGGTAATTGATTAAAGACTACTTGAGGTCATTTTCCTTGATCTACTTGATTTCTTGTTGTAACTGGCATGAAAGATAAGGTACTAGCTGATAGGATGACCCTAAGAAAAATTGGTACCAAACTAGGATAGTAAATGCATTCACTTGTCCAAAAGAGATGATAAGATAGAATTTTGCAAGGGGTGTAAACCAAAACTACCACAGAGGTGCCCAATGAATGGGTGAATACCCTAAGACATATGGATCGGGAGGATGATTTACCCAAGTTATATTGATTGAATTTGAATTTGTATGAAAGTGACTGGACAAGAGATTACCAAAACTCTCCAAGTAAGTTATCAAAGAGTCTAAAGGTTTGTCTTCTCAACAAGGACAGTTTCTAGCTCACTAACTCCAAGCAAGGTCACTTGTGAAATCAAAGATCACTAGTTCAAGAGGTCAAAACACAAGAATCCAAAGTGTAAACAAGCTTCGAACAGTGGGGTAAGTGACCTAATCTGATCTGGATCAACCAAGGAAGATTGAAAATGACAGGATAGCAAATTGGGAAAGTTGATAGTTTGACACTTAAGAATGCATATTTGTTGATCGTCTTGATGTTTGGTGTATGTTTTTATGTTTCACTCACACAAGACACATTAAGAAGATTTTTTGTTGTAAATAGAACAATCACTCCACAACCTAGGTAAGTCAGGGCAATATCTATTAAAATCCCACATGAACCAAAGTTCAGCCACATCTACTCATAGCAGGCAACTTAGAAGCTTGGAGGCACGGGATCCTCCTTATAGTGCACTCACTTCTCAGGCACACCAAGCTTTGAATCCCAAGGGAATCACTTCCCAAAGGACCATTGTCTCTACTAAGAGCTGTGAAAATGTGGGACGTCTTAGTCAGTCTCTGACCTTCCACGCCAACTAATAGAGGGTTTTTTGTTACTAAAAAAAATTTTGTAGTCAAGGCATCCATTCAGGTGGTTGTGATCAAGTCATTTTCCCAATTAATGGGGTTCTCCCAATCCTTTCAAAGTAAGGTTTCCACCTTAACAATGTAGGGACTTTACACACCACTAGGGTACTAGAGGAGATTTTGGTTATCACAATGAATTCACACCTGTCCACTGTGAGACTAATCACAATGAAATTTTTTTATATACCGGTTTAGAAGGGCTTGGATTTAGCCTATTGTCGACTGGGCAATCCACTCTCACTGGCTCTATTAAAGCACTTGGGAGGTAGCCACACTAGAAGAATTATATGAGTTTCTCTTGCACCCAAGATCCAAAAAGGAAAGGGGAGGGGATACGTTCATATAATTCTTAGGGTTACAATCTAAAAGACACTTCAAACACATAAGAAAATGACAACAATGCTTCTAGATTTTTTATCATCCCAAAAGGGTGAGAGCATAGTTTCCTAACATCATTGTCATTCCTAAAATACCAAATTAAAAGTTTATTTTATAAGTCTTGCATGTGGGTTCCTATTGTAATAAAAAAAAATGAAATGAAAGCACAAAGTTTAGCATGCTATCGATCAAGGCAACCTGCAAGACGATTCGTTAGTAGTCTTTATTTAAGTCTTCTTTTCAACGTCCTGCAAACAACATGTTAAGTTGTTTCAGAAATAAAAATTAGAAAAACACAGCAAATAACAAACAAGATATGCAATGTATACTCAACTTATGCAAACCTTAGGGTTAGATCTAAAAATCAATTGTTAGGAGAAATAATAACCAGAAAATAATCTAAATGACAACTCATATCATGCATTGAACCATGTGAAAAATAAGTGCAAGCTAATCATTAAATGCCCTTTTTTTAATTTTGATTTTTTGACCTAGTCAACAAGATTGGATCCCAAATCCTAAATGCAGAAAAGAGACCCCTTTTAAAAAATAGAGAACTTTCCAAAAATGTCAAAATTTTAAAAAGATCTTTTCATTTGTTCTCTAGGGAGGCATTTTCCCAAAATAGATTAGTTTTCATAAATTGACCAAATGAGCTATGATATTGCATCCAAATTTAAAACACAAAGAATGGACCAACTGTAAAATTTAAATACCTTTTCAAAAATGTAAAAATTTCCAAAAAATATTTTGATTTGTGATGAAAATTATTTCTTTATGAAAAATAAAGAAAAATTTGTAAAAACTTCATGATACCTCAAAAAATTCTGATTATTTTACTGAAGCTTCTTTGATATGTCGCCAACCTGCAAAACAAAATTCAAACCAAAAATCTAAGCCATTTGGGAGATATGATCAAATATTTGAAAATCTAGGGTTTTTGTCTCCAAGCAAATTTGCACAAGGGGGTTAGCTCCAAAAATAATCAAAACTAGCATGTAAAGGTGGATTGCCCCACGGTGGGCGCCAAAAATGTATGCTAAAAATGTGACACACTTCTATGAGTCATTTTATTCAAGATTTCTCAAGAATGAAGTCTCAAATAATGACTCATAGCTCCCTATTCATGGAGTGCAAGGGTTTGTAATGGAGGCCCTCAGTTTAGACCTAGTTATTCCCATGCAAGTACACCATGAAATGAGAGATTCAAAGAGGAAGAGTAAGAATGCTAGTCTCCATGATCACCAAATATGCATTGCAAATAAGAATGAAAGCTATTCTATATGATAACAATGCATGGAAGGAAACTAATCTATATGATAACAATGCATGAAAGGAAATATGCAAGCTAATCTATGAAAGAAATATGAAATATTAATCTATTTGAAAGGAAACATGCATCTAAATTAACATGAATCTACTCTAAATGGATTTTCATGGATGCATGAGAGAAGAAGAAAAGAAGAAGAAGTTGCATGGTTCAAGCTCAAATGTTCAAACTCTCCTCCAAAATCGCTCTCCAAAACCGCAGCATAACAATAGCATAAAAGTGTATCCTCAAATGAGAAGGAGAGGTTTCATTTTAAAGAGCAATGGACGGTAGAGATTAAGAGGTGAAAAGAAATGAGCAATGGTGGAGATTAAATCTTGGTTGATCCATGTGCTCATATCTTCAAAAGGCAAAATCAAAGGCTGTGATTAAGAAGCAAAAAGCCCACCACTTGGAAAGTGAAGAGGAAAAAGGAGTTTTTATTTATTTTTATTTAATTTATTTCTTTTTTCAACACAAAGAGGGATTTAAGTGGAGGTTTTATTTAATTAAAAGAGGGATTTTCTTTTAATTAAATAAGATTATTTTATTTAATTAAAAGAGGGATTTTAATTAAATAAGATAATATTATTTAATTAAGAGAGATTTTAATTAAATAAGATAAGATTATTTAATTAAAAGAGATTTTAATTAAATAAGATTATTTTATTTAATAAAAAGGGATTGTTTTCTTTTAATTAAATAAGATAATTGATGGAATGATCAAACCTTAGGAAATATTAAAATAATTGAATTAATTATGATTCGATTAAGGAAATTGATTTGAATTGAAAATGTTGCAAAGCATTGATTCAAGAAATTTGATAAATTGATAAATTGATAGATTGATTCTGTCATTTGATAAATGTAAGAATGGGGGCCCATAGTCTAGGTGACCATTTTAGGGTGCATTCAGGTGTCAGATTAAATCCTACACCAAGCATAGCTACGCAACTTAGCAATAGTAGACCAAGGTCCTTGAGTTTAAACACAGCTCTGATATCACATGTAAGGACCAAAAATAACAACAAACACCACATAAGCATAAAAAGATAAATATTATCAATGTTTATTCAATAGTCATAGTCGGTCAATCGCTATAGACTAATCGACCAAAAATTTCAAACATACAAGTAATCAAGTACACATTTATCTCAAATTTCCATTTTAATTATTTGACATAACACAAAAGGTAATATATCCAAAAGTAATGGACCATTCTGTTGAAAACTATAACATTTCCATAATCAGTAAAATTACAATGTTCAATTTCAAAATGTTGACTAACTTTTCATACACCTTACATCATAAATGAAATATATATAAAAATACATAATGTACAAGACCATAAGGTCATATGAATCAATATCATGTATGTCATTGGACAACTCTCCATCTGCATGCTCCGGTCTCTTAAGCCATCAGACACCTATCCATCTGCAAATCTTGAGATGAGAGTGTGGTTTAGGTGCTTAATCCTCCCAACCATGGAGTGGTTAGCTCCACTAGGGCTCATCCTAAATGAAGAGCGCACTGACCCTGCCCAAGAAGTTTATTACCCGACACAGATGGATCAAAAGGAATTTGGTGTGTCTGTGAAACTAACTACTTTCGACATATGTCTAAGTAGAACTAATCATAGATGAACAAGAAGATGAAACATAAATAACAAACACATTTAATAAAACATATGGTCCATAGCTTTGGCCAAAGCGTAAAGGACCAGACTTCTACTGGCAAGCAAATAAACAAAATTTACCCTTTCCTAATTTTCCATATTCAACACCCTTTCCAAAAATAAGTAAAAACATCAATATTAACATAAGATAACCTACTAAAGAAACATGATGTAGGAACTTAACACATTTTTCCAATTTTCCTACAAACTCTTTTGAATATATTATAAAAAAAAAGTTTTAAATTAAACTAAATTTCACAATTTTCCAGTTTCTATGACAAACCAAATTTCTCTTTAATTTATTTCGTGCGTGGTTTTTTTTTGTTCTTGTTCTCTAAAACATTGCAGCATCCACAAAGATTAAAATAACGAAACAAAACTATGCTAAAAACCATGATGCAATAGAACTTTTTATTGTTTTTCTTTGGCATCATTCCCTATTCCAGAGTGTCTAATGTTCAAAATCTATTCCTATGTCTTTCAAACATTTCCAACAGCTCTTAACCCAACCAAAAAAAAACATATGATAATGGCATAGAATTTTGTTGTAGAAACTTTTTACCCTTTTCTAGTAAGTGGAGGAATTTGCTTAATCTCACTTTTATTAATAATGCTATAAGTTATGACTACCACTTCTACAGATTTTCAACCAAATCTGAGAAAACAAACAGGGAGTTGAAAACTAAATAGAGATTCAAAACATAATAAACTAAAACTTACAAAATCTCTAAAATTTAGCACAATGAACATGCTAACTAGTTCCAATCTTTCTCTTACACCACTACCGACAAGATTCAACATAAAATTTAAGGAAGGAAGACTAAGGTACACAACATTCTCCACAACAAGGAATAGCCAAAAAGGAGAAAGAGTAGACGGTTGGAAAAAGTGGAAATGAAAAACAAAAACAACACCACTCCAATTTTTGGAAACACATTCAATGCACGGATATAGGAGAACTAGGCATACACATTACCAGTCAAAAACAACAAGCAGAAAGAACATTTACTGTAATCACTAATTTAATTCAAATAAAAATTCACTGAGGCCTTTAACTATGAAGTAAATTTAGAACCTGGGAGATAGTGGTGATATACTAGAGAAAATTTTGACTCCTCCCAATATTGCATTTTTTCTTTCTTTGAATTTCTCTCCACTCCCCTCCACGTGGCTCCTTATCTCCTCCTTGCACACTTCTTTATTTTCACTCCCTTTTTCCTCCTTTTACTTCCTAGGCTATCTCATTTCACCACCTATGTTATCCTCCTTTCTACATTGGATCCTCTTTTGAATTCTCCCTTCTTTTCTTTTTTCCAAAGTGCTCTCCCCTCTATCCTACGTTGATCTCCTCCTTTTTTTCTTCCCACGTGCTATATATATATATATATATATATATATATATATATATATATATATCCTGCGCATTGTCTTTTTTTCTTATGCATTGTCCTCAAATCTATCTCCATTCATCTAGAATGACCATTTTCAGGAAGACTCTAGAGGATAAATTAATGCCGACAGTAGGTTGGTGGTCAGAAAAAAATATCTTCCAACCCTCGCATTAAACTCCAGCCTATCCTCCTGTTTACGCTAGCTTATTAATGGAAGAAAAGTGGGATGTGACAGCTGAATCAAGAGTAGAAAGACATGTTGATTATATCCTCTATAACGCAGTTTAAGATACAAGATTAGACAGTGTAAGAGTGAGAAATTAAAGTGATTCTCTGGATATCCCAACAGGGGACATTATATTTTGAATCTATAAAATATGCAAATTGTGTACATTTTTTTTGACTCACAATACAATTTGTTGCATCAATGATTGGGGAAACTTTAACCAAAAAATATACTTGGGTAGAATGACATAAAAAATAGAAAATATGCTTATTTTCAACACGGGGTCTTCACTAGCTAGGCAATATGATATCACGTGTTCATATTGGAGGATATTATATCCCCAATATCTGATGTAATATATTGGGAATATAATAGAGACAGTGGGGCTTTATGAATTTGATAGAGGAATATAATATTTAGAGGTATTTTTCATTCAACAATATCTAGAAGCACGTAAGAAGTAGTGGGAAGAATCATTGATAATCTAAAATTTGAAAACAAATTTCCCGAGAAATGGCTAAGCAATGAATTGGAAAAACCATTTTGATTTTCCAAAATTTGAAAAAACACAGAAACCAACAGGGAAGTGGAAGGACCTGAAACTTCAAGCCATTTACAATTTTTAAAGCCATGGACAGGTTTTCATCATTGGTGCACAATGGGTGAACTCGCAATAGTGGGTTACACTTTTTTGCCTAAACGGACACTGAACTCTACATTTTGAAAAAAACTTTCAGATTCGGATGCATATTGTCATTAAACCGTTTGAAATCGGAAGATGAAGTAAGTTAGAGTCTTTTAGGATTTTGTGTCTAGATTCTAAAAAAAAAAAAAATTTAAATTGATTTGAATGGTTTTTTTTTCTCCCATGAAAACTGGTATGTTGCTAAAAAATTCATTTTCAAAGAGTTACATTAATTTCATATAGCATAACTTTTTTTCTAAAATAGATATCAATGTGCTTTTTTTGAATTATCACATTTATTGCATATTTTATGAACATTTGAAGTTGACTAAACCGTAATTTTGACATACCTTGACTACATAGCTTATAACTTGTTGTGTATTTATCAAATTTCAAAAAACAAAGATTGATAGAAAGTAGACTCAAAAATAGAGGGAATTGTTATTTTTCAAAAAAAAATATATATTTTCTACTATTTTTCATTTAATGTCAAACTCAAAGGTTTATATTTGATAAAAAAAACCTAAATTTGAATTAACGTCAAAAAACATAGGCCTAATAAACTCAAAAATTGTCAAATCTATATTCATTAGAAAGCTCGTTTGGAGTACTTATGCAAAAGGATGTCTCCTTATTGTTCCATTTAAGCCCTGCGATTGAGCACCAAAGCCATGAAAGCTTCAGCATTTTGTTAAACTTTTTAAATTTCCCTTACTGAGGAACTTTTGATCAAAACTAATTAGTTTAGAGCGAAAGTATTTGATTGGTTTAATGTGGGTTAAGCCATTTAGCAATTTACTTTCGATCGAAACTCTTTAATTTCGATATAAAGTTATAGATTACTTTTGATAGAAACCTATGTCAGTTAATTTGGTGCCATTTTGGGTTCATCACAATTACATATAAATAAATATATGTTTCCTCATCTTATTAATTCAAAAGCTGCAAAATAATTTTAATTTTGGAGAAGGAAGACTTTTGAAATTGAATTTTTTCAAATTTTGTCAAAATTTAGTGGAACAATTTTACAACTTGTCATGGGAAATAAAAGAGAAGGCTAAATAAGATTACATGAAATTATTCAAAAGAGATGAAACAAAGACTACGTGAAGAAGCACGGGAAAGATATTATCGTAGGAAACAAGGTTTGTCTCTATCTCTCTATCTCTCTCTAGATATTTTAAGTTGATGGTTAAGACTTGTCTTAATGAAACATGTAAGCATCATATTGCAATACCTAATTAGACCTAATTTGATAAAGAAGACCTAATTAGACTCAATAAGACTAATTAGACCTAATAAGACCCAGATAACACTTATTAGACCTAATAATACCTAGGTAGCACTAATTATACCTAATAAAACTAAGAATACATTATTATATACCTAATTAGATCAAATGTGAGTATTATGAGCCCTTAAGACCTAGTCAGATGTTGAGTTATGACCCCTTAATATCATTAATAGGATGGGCCTTACACGTAATTAGACCTAGTTAGACCTAATAAGACTAATTAACACGTAAGACCTAATTGGACCCAATTAGACCTATTAGACATAATTAGACACAATTAGACCTATTAGGACCTAATTATACCTAGTTATCTAGGTCTATTAAGACCTATGATAGGTAATATGACCCCTTAAAACCTATTAGGACTTAATTAGACCTATGATAGGTTAGATGACCCCTTAAGACCTCAGTAGACCCACTATGAGTAATATGACCCCTTAAAACCTATTAGCATCTAATTATATACCTAATTAGACCTTAATTAGACCTATTAGCACCTAATTAGATCCAATTAGACCCGTTAGGACCTAGTTAGACCCAATTAGACCTATTAGGACCTAATTATATCCAGTTAGACCTATTAGCGCCTAATTAGATCCAATTAGACCCCTTAGGACCTAATTAGACCCAATTAGACCTATTAGGACCTAATTAGACCTAATTATACCTAATTATACCTATCAAGAACTATGATAGGATATATGACTCCTTAAGACCCCATTAGACCCACTATGAGTAATATGACCGCTTGGGACCTAATTGTTGGCAAGTTGACTTCCTGAGGAAGCATGACTTATTTTGTGTTGTCAATCATGGCAACAAAGTCATACTTAAGTTCTGTCATGAAAGGAAAATGACTAAGTATGAAAATAGTGCAAACAGACACATTCAAAGATCAATACATCGGCGCACATGTTAGAGATCACACCAAAGCATGCGTGCTTAGGTATACTCTATGGTGTATATACATACTAGATCCAAATGTGCAAAGTACAAAACATCAGTATGGAAAAGTTACAGATAGATTAGTAGACCTGCAGTCCAGAAAATAGAGCATGGAAGCCGACTATAGTTTTGATCAGTGTGAATGATTTTGTAATGTAATGGCTAAGCACCTTTAGTTATAAGTTTGTATTAATGTAATTAATGTTGTAGTAAACACGCTTAGGCTGACTTGTTTGGAAGCATTCTGTATTTTTGTTTTAGGGCCGACTAATGATTTGTTTTGGGTCGTGCCTATTCGGATTTGAAGATATAAGTATGTAATGTAAATATATGTTACAAGGGTCAATTATTGTGTAAGAGGAAGATACAGAGGGACAATACTATGAAGTCAGAAGATGATAAGGCTCTTTGAAGGAGTAAGAGCATCTGCGCATACATGGAACTGATCAGACAGCAATGTCATTAAAACAGTTCATTTTGATATAGTGCATATCAACATTCAAAGGGTTGCATCCTTCATCTTATTGGGTAGTGAGCCTAGGCAGTGAGCCATACACCCCTAACAGGGTTATTGTAAAAGACTCCTAACAGGGTCAGACCTTTAACCAGGTCATTGTACTTAATTTGTAAAGACTGCTTCTAACATAGCAAAGGAACTTTAACAGGTTTATTATACCTAGTACAATATTTGTGGGTACTAATCTCCACCGGATTTTTCCTTTGATCAAGGTTCTCCATAATCATATCATGTGTTATGTGTTCTTGTGTTATGTTTCTTTGGATTCACATTTGATATATGTTTAATTGGCTGAAATATAATTAATAGATAAACACTGATTCACCCCCCC
>MU223407.1:635392-664214 GCA_018584345.1 Thuja plicata | reverse complement strand
AGAAAAAACACTTGAAGCATCTTCAGAAGCTAAGAAAGTTGAAGATACTACAGAGGTTATATCTGAACCACCTAAAAGAGAAATCAAGCAAGTTAACAGAACTTGTTATTCATGCAATAAACATGGGCATTTGGCAAGAGATTTAAAAGAGGTAAGACTTTTTAACGGTTATTGTTACTCCTATAATAAGTTTGGTCACAGGGCTATTCATTGCAGAATAAGTCAAAGAAATCAACATCAGTAGAATCACAGAAGTATGAATCAAAACAATCAAAGAAATCAACTTTCAAGAAATTTATAGAACATTACATGTCAGATATGCAACTACAATGGACACACAGCAAAGCAATGTAGCATGATGACCAAGAACATCAAACCTCCTATCATTTTTCACACATGTGGAAAGACTAGACATATCACAAGGTTTTGCAAATCCAAAACTCAGAAACAAGAGGATCCTAAAAAGTCACTATTTGAAGAGAAAGGAGAAGTCAATTTTGTCAAAGCAAATGAAGATTCAAGAAAAATATGGGTTGAAGTTAAGAAGGAAAATAATGCTGACAAAGTAGTTGATGCATCCCCGGTGGACGCACCCTCTACTTCTGCCTGAATAGACCTTCTTGGTCTTAGGGGGAGCTATTCTAGCTCAGAACCCCTACACAGTTGGTATACTCACTTCTGCATATGCACCTTTGGATTTATTGTTAAAAGCTTAGATTATAGCTATATGCATTCACACATTATCTAAATTGCATCGGGATCAAAGTTTGAAAATCTCTATGTATGGCTGCAAGCATTAAATGCGACAGATTGTATAAAAAGAAATTCATAGTCGATCATTTTCATATTTACATTTGAGAGCATAGAAATTGAAGAGCATTAGAGCACTAAGACATCAAAGCACAAAGGCATAATAGTTTGGTAGTTGGAGCGAATGGATAATCAGTTTGAAGCGGAGCCCTAGCCGTCGGGCTGTTTCAAAATTTCATGGAAACCCTACATAAGAAAACACCAAGTAAGTATGGTGACCCCAGTTGTGTTTGATGTAGCAGAGAGGAAGAGGTTTATATTTAAGAATATTCCATTCAAATCCATACTGGATGATGTGGAAGGGGCTTTCTCTAAAACCTCGCTTGGCGTTGTTCACATGGAAGATATCTACGCGTACATTTACTATAAGAAGAAATCATTAGGAGATGATAATATAGCTTCTCACATTGCATCAATGCTAAATAAGGATTTCACATTCAAGGATGAATTCACACACTTACAAGATCACCCTATTTTAGAGTATTCAAATGTGCATGAGTTTGAAGAATCAGAATGGGTAAAGATTTTGTTAAGCAGGATACATGATGATCTTTTCTGGATTAAAGATGTCCCTGTTCGCATCACCACAGAACTAATCCATTAGTTAACTGGACTTCCAATGACTGGACTAGTATTTCCCATTGGTAAGTATGTAAAGAAATAGATTGAGAAAGTTTGTTTTTCCAAGAGTGACAGGCGCGGAATGATAGTTGACCCTATCAAGGAAGATGACATTAAACTCATGACAATGATACTTGGATACAAGTTTCAGCAAGCAAGTAGGTTGAATAGTGTCTCTGCAGCAATAGTCCTTGTAGCTATCATAATAGTAAAGGATAACACCCAATACAACCTATGTGAGATCTTGTGCGATCAGTTGATTGAAAATATCATAATCATCAAATATGACAGGAGCAAAACATTCAAGTTTGGATCACTGATCATCTATTTGTATCACCACATAGTTGGAAAGGTTGCAGACCTTTATCTAGACAAAGGAAAACCTAAAATGACTCAGATATCTCTTAAAGCCTCAGTAGAGAGCAATGTAAGAGATACAATGGATATGGATATAAAGATATTCAGGGTCAAAATGCAGAGCAGGTTCAGACTATATGAGAAGATAGTTGACAAATATAGGGATACAATATGCTTCATGGTTGAGAAAGATTGCACATGCATGGAGGATGTTGAGCCTAGAACTAAGTGGATTCATCCACTAGGGTATGAATTAGAAGACCATGTGTTAGAAGGATATGCGCAAGTCCTATTATCAGCACCTAAAGACCCCAATGAACCTAGATGGGGCACTTACAGAGAAAAGACCGATGAAGTGGATATTGAACTACAACTTGCTGTTAACAAAAGGAAAGCATCCATAATAGCATCCAACATTCTAAAAAAGCATGGAGTCACACAAGAAGATTTGGATAAGGCAAAAGAAGCCAAAATTGCACAAGTTAAAATTGAGAAAAATGTTGAAACTCAGAAAAAGAAGAAAAAGAAAAATGAGGAGAGTACCACTGCACCTACTACAATCATTGATCTAGATACATCTCCACCTTTTGTACCTAGCAAGAAACCTAGAGGAAGGAAGCAAGCAGCTACAAGGCATCCATCCTCAAGAGCTACTCGGAGCAAAGCTAAGAATGTTCAAGCTCCACTTGAGGTAGGATTTAGACCCAGTCTAAATATCTTGAAGAATAGGATTGTTAATGAAGGGAGATTAGATACATTATCAAAATTCTATGACAAGTATCAAGAGGTTGATAAGACTAAGATACATTCTATGATCATATCTCATATGATCAAGTTTAAGAAGTTTGTTCTTGAACTCAAAATAGTGATACCGAATAAGTTATGGAACATACTGGAGATCATGAAAAGACATGCAATTGAGAAAGACATGAAGATTAGAGAAGAAACTTTGGATACTCTTCTTCCTGTTTGTTCACATGATGAGAAGGCTATTATGTTAGATCTGGTGAAGCCTCATCTCCGTAGTAAGACAAGAACTCTAAAAATTATGAACAAGAAGTATGGACATATTGGAAAGGAGACTGAAAAGGCATTTGCACAAGTATTTATGGATAGACATATGTATCCACCAATGGTGCCTACAACAAAAGTTACCCCAGCTCCTCCCAAATAGGTTACAACTCCAATAATTTAAGTTGTGCCTATGACAGGTCCACAGGATTCAATGCCCATAATGATAATAACCTCTAAGACAACTAAAGATATAGAGGACACTATAGTGATTGATGATGTAAAGATATCTATGAAAAATTCTGATAAAGATATGGATAAAGTTGATAAGGCATTTGTAAGCACTGAAGAAATGTGCACTGATGATATCGCCGCACAACAAGATGAAGTTCCCATCAATGATCAAGCTGACATAAATGAAGACACTCAAGATGATATGCAAGGTAACAAGACACCGACAAAAGAGAAACTAGTGAAGGTTGAATGCATGGATACCAGCCAGAATACTATATTCTCACCATCCACTCAACCATCTACCTCATTGTTGTCAAGGTTAACTCCTGACTCGGAAAATTTAGATTCATGGGGAGAAGAAGACCTAATCAAGATTAGCCTCTTTGCCATGGAAAAGGAAAAAGAGAAACAAATGATGAGGAACCCTTGCTTCTTGGAAATAGTGAACATTTTGAATGACTTAGTGCCTATTGATCAAAAAGTAGCCAAAGTATAATCAGTTGAAGATGTGGACAACATCTTATCAAAATTCAAGTCACATTTCACTAGCTTAGTAGAATTAGCTACTAATATTGCAGAAGATGAATACAAGAAGGAGAGACTAAATGAATTGGTAAAGAAATTTACCTTAGATCTGAATTCCTTAAAGATTGGGCAGGCTATATTGAGGGAATTGGCAAATAAAGGAAAGAAAGTCATAGCAAATTGTATGGATAGAGTGAAGCTCACCTCTGAGCACACTAAAAAGATAGCAGAAGCAGAAGAAATGGTGGATAACATAAGAAAATCAGTTGAAAACTCCACGCAAGACATGCACATCTGCAATAATGTCTACCAAGGGCAGTTAGACAAAATTGAGAAAGCAAAGTTAGAAATCAGCAAGATAAGGGTAAGGAAAACACAGTTGAGGAATGTACTTGTGCCATCT
The DNA here is from genome assembly GCA_018584345.1 of Thuja plicata. Lineage (NCBI taxonomy): Eukaryota > Viridiplantae > Streptophyta > Pinopsida > Cupressales > Cupressaceae > Thuja > Thuja plicata. Next base: position 660,253 of record MU223407.1, on the reverse strand, counting down.
CTAGCAGTTCTCAATGAGAACATCAAATAGATTGATAACACCATACAGACATATGATCAAGTTCCTTGCATGGATCTAATAAAAATGGAGAAATTGACATATGCTTTATGCACGCATCTTCAGATAGTTGATGCAATGAAAGTCTTTTGGCAGAAAGAGATTCAATCTCTTCAAGTTGTGTACCCAGAAGTCTACATAGAGTAAGTATGTTGAATACTTACAATTTTTGCACACCTTTGTAATTAATGTCAAAGGGGGAGTAGCATAGAATGTGTATATGTGGAGAAGTATATATGTATATATCATTAAGTACTATGATATATAGTCATTTTTGTAATGAAGTCATTTTGTGTAACTTAGCCACATTCCTTTGTTGCCATAAATGAAAAAGGGGGAGATTGTTGGAAAGTTGACTTCCTGAGGAAGCATGACTTATTTTGTGTTGTCAATCATGGCAACAAATTCATACTTAAGTTCTTTCATGAAAGGAAAATGACTAAGTATGAAAATAGGGCAGACAGACACATACAAAGACCAGTACATTAGCGCATGTGTTAGAGATCACACCAGAGCATGCGTGCTTAGGTATATACTCTATGGTGTATATACATACTAGATCCAAATGTGCAAAGTACAGAACATCAATACGGAAAATTTACAGACAGATTAGTAGACCTGCAGTCCAGAAAATAGAGCATGGAAGCTGACTACATTTTTTATCAGTGAGAATGATTTTGTAATGTAATGGCTAAGCGCCTTTAGTTATAAGTTTGTATTAATGTAATTAATATTGTATTAAACACACTTAGGCTGACTTGTTCGGAAGTGTTGTGTATTTTTGTTTTAGGGCCGACTAATGATTTGTTTTGGGTCGCGCATATTCAGATTTGAAGATATAAGTATGTAATGTAAAGATATGTTACAAGGGTCAATTATTGTGTAAGAGGAAGTTATAGAGGGATGGTACTATGAAGTCAGAAAATGATATAGCTCTTTGAAGGAGTAAGAGCATTCACACATACATAGAACTGATCAGATAGTAGTGTCATTACAACAGTTCATTTTGATATAGTGCATATCAACATTTAGAGGGTTGTATCCTTCATCTTATTGGGCACTGAGCCATACACCCCTAACAGGGTTATTGTAAAAGACTCCTAATAGGGTCAGAACTTTAACCAGGTCATTGTACTTAATTTGTAAAGACTTCTTCTAACAAGGCAAAGGAACTTTAACAGGTTCATTATACCTAGTACAATATTTGTGGGTACTAATCCCCACCGGATTTTTCCTCTGATCAAGGTTCTCCGTAATCATATCATGTTTTATGTGTTCTTGTGTTATGTTTCTTTGGATGCACATTTGATATATGTTTAATTGGCTGAAATATAATTAATAGATAAACATTGATTCACCCCCCCCCCCTCTCAGTGTTTCTAACACTAATTAAATACCCAATTAAACCTATTATGACCTAGTTAGACCCAATTATAGCTATTCAGACCTAATATGAGTAATAGACCCAATTAGACCTATTAAGACCTATTGGAACTTATCTTATGATTTATAGGAATCTATACATAGGAAATTTCATTTGGACTTTTGTTTAAAATAATTTAATCTTCATATGTAGGAAATTCTCAAGAAGCACAACCTTCTGAAGTTGGAGAAGGGTCATCGCAAGCTCAACAAGCACAACATTCATAAGTTGGAGAAGGTTCATTGAAAGCTCAACAAGTATAACCTTCAAAATCCCAAACAAGTACACATCTCTCTCTCTATGAATCTCTCTCACTATCTCAATTTAGCCTCTTTGTGGTTAATATGCATTTTTGTTATTTCCCCTTAATACTATTGTTTTTTTTGTGTACATAGCCTTTGTTAAAGAAAATGTTGGACAAGGGGCATCCCAAGTTGAAGTAATGGACTTTCAAGAAGGTTCATCTCAAGGTCAAATAAGTATGTGTCTCTAGATCATTATTTTATTAATTATTCCTTTTTACATGAGCTTGTTTCTACATATTTCATCAAGGTCCCCTTAAGATGAGCTATTAAGAGATTTTCTAATTTTGTTTGCAACCAAAGTACAAACAAAATATGAGAATGTTAGTCTAGCCCAACAGTTGAAGATAAAAATTAATCATAAAAGCATAGATCATTAAATGAAATGGATGTGGAAAAATTGAGAGATTATGCTAAATAACCCATAAATACTACAGGTTGTTGATTGTCTTGCCAATATTGGAGCCAAAAGTGAGGGGATTCAAAAATGGAAAGGTAATACTATGTGTAATGATGTGGTCACCTCATTTATTAATTATGATAAAATCAGGCATAAAGAAGGAGTCATTAAAAGGAGCTTTAATGATATCACTTAACTCATCTCAGATCGGGGGTATTTTGAAGGACGTTCGAAATAATTCTAAGTACATTTCCAAGATGTGGAATCATTCTCCCATTATGAAAGCCCAAAATTTAATGTGTGCTGCTATCATCATTAGTATCTTTGGCTAGTTCGCGCATGTGAAGAGGATTGTGAATTAGTTTAATAGCCTTATTTTTCCAAAGAACAACCAAAATCATAACATTTCCCAGTCTATGAAAAAAGAGCAGGTGAAGTATTCGGCCATGGGTGGTGATCTCAGAAGAGAAGAGCCCGTCGAATGCAAGTGGAAAAAGGATAAGGTAGTGTGGAGAATTTTGAAGAAAGGCCATGTTCACCGGTATCTTCAGAGACTCCATGGTTTTGACAAAGATGTCTCCAAAGCCTTTGCTGATGGCTGGGATAAGGGCATGGTGAATATTGCGGTAAAATATTTTAGCCTCAGTCTCGAGCTCCTATCCGATATTACTAGTCTCCCGCTGGATGGTCTAAAGTACTCGAAAGAGGTGAAGGTTGGCACCAGAGTTTATAAGAAATTTCTTGTCACTGATGAGGAGAGGGCTCTTCTGGTTAAAGGTAAGAAAGACTATGTTGATATGGATAATATTGATAAAATTTGGGGTTCTATCATCAAAGTTATAATGGAATACTTCACTCTTGAGGGGAGATTCTCTAGGGTCTACAATTATCATTTTTCCCTAGTTAATCACTTCAAACATGATATCTGTATTTCTTTTCCCTACTTTCTCCTCTATTCGCTTAACCAAAGCATCACTAATTATAGAGTGAAGAATTTCTCTATTCTCCATGTTGGGCTTATTCTCCTTATTTCTGAATATGCTAGAGACCACATTCCCGACCCTATCCCTACCCAGATTAAAAAAAGGAACAATGTTGGATCTCTATCAAAGAATCCTAAACCTAAGAAAGCAATTTTTCTCTCTGAGCCGACCTCCTCTAAGCCTCTGGAAGGGCTAAAGAATGATAAGCACCCTCATGATGTCATTGCCTCTAAATCTGATAAGAATGTCTTGGAGCCCTTAGCTAGCCCTATCCTCCCGAATCCCGAAGGTGTGAAGCTTATTCCCTAGAACATTAAGACCGAGGTTGTTAAGAATAATCAAGTGGATACTAATGTTGTGCCTAGTCCCACTACCCAGACCTCTGAGGTTAAGGATTCAGAGGATCCTGAAATAAAAAATGTCAAGGACAGTCCTGAGGAAAGTCAGGATAATCAAAAAATAGGGGAGAAGCTTAACCCTTCTCTGGAGATTATTAATACTGAAGGAAAAGAGAATTCTGAGATTGAGGTAGAGGATGATGACAATAATGACAAAGAGCCTGATACTAATCTTAATGATAGTAATGCAAACAACTCAGGGGATAATAGCTTTAGGGTTTTGGGAGAGGAAAATCTAGAATCTCACGATTCCCCCAGCTCAGAGAAGGAGAACAAGGAGGAAGATAGTGAGAGAATCCTTCATGGTAGAAAATCCCAACCTCTTCAAAGTGAAATCAGAATGATGGATTCGCAGGTCAAAAGAACAATCATCATGACCCCCCTTGAGATTGCAAAAAATAAATCCATCTACAGTTATAATCTGGACAAATGGGTGCAGAGTGATTTGGTTGAGCTTAAGAATAGATGTATCAATTTGATAAACAAGAAATCTATGATCAAGGATACTATTGATAATTTCAGGAAGGAGTTTTCTCACAATGCTAATGCCCGTGTGCTTGATTACGGTTCTGATATGGATGATAAAATTAAAAAATTACTCGAGATAGCTATGATACCTATCTAGGAGAAGACAAGTAGGAATGAGGAAATGTTAAAACATTTGCTTAGCCTGGTTAACACAGGTATGAAGTCTACTCTGGAGAACTTGAATACTCTGAGTAAAATACTGGAAGGAAACAAAGATACCATTGACCTCACTGAACCTACCCAGCAGATGGGACCTGGTACCCATACTAGGTCAAAGAAGTAGAAGGTTGATGATCAGGATATTCAGAGGCTGAAAGATAATGTGAAGACCATGCAGACCCAGCTGGAGGACTCTGAGAGCTTCTTGAAGACTATGTCTTGACCTCAGTGCTGGTGGCTTTCTTTCTCTTTTTTTCTTCCAGCATTTTTTTTCTTTTTGCATTGTAGGTGCTTATTTCTAAATCTGGGAGTTGTCCCTTTGTAGCCTGCTCCTCTCCTTGGGGTAGCTTGTTGTTCTTTGGGTCTTCATGCCTATCTCTCTTCTCTTTTTTTAAAGGGTTTTGGGGCCCCTTCAAAACCTATTTTTACCGTAATCAAAAACCCATAAATACTACAAAGAGGGAATTGAATAAAAAGTCTAAGAAAATAATTGCACAATTTGAGAATCTTGATACACTTGAAAAAACCCAACTATTATCAATTACACTTCTTAAAGATGAGTTAAAAGAGCCATTAAATTTTTGGGGTGTATATGCAAGCTTGAAAAAGACAAAATCATCTAACGTACAAAAAAATATTGTTGAAAGTGTTAAGGAAGGTTTGCATTCCATTGAGAAAACAACTAGATCTATAGATAAGTTTGTTTCAAGAAGAGTGATACTGACATCTATTTTAAATATTTCTTCACCTTCATCTCATATTGGATACAGTAGGAAGACAACAACACATTATTTAAAAAGGAGAATCAATTTGGATGATACGACATTGGAAGGTAATTGGGCACTAATGTGTAGAGATTTTTTCTCTGATAGGATTAAGGAAATAGTTAGGAACATAGTTACGACATTTTGGACTAATCATTTATGACATTGAGCCTAAGGAATATTTATAGCACACAAAATATTGGTTGGACAAACAATGTTTGAAACATTAAAGCCATATTTTGTAAAGATAAATAAATCTTTTGAAACTTGTTGTTGATATCATATTGAATTTGATCTCTACTATCAAGGGTTTAGAAAGATGATAGAATAAAGTGATGGTTCTCAAAATTCTTTTACTAAATGTCCAAGCTAATTCATATCATCAATCTTATGTAACAAATCAATTAGTCATGAAATACCTGAAATGGATTGCATAAGAGGAACTTGTCAAACACGCAGCCCAATTTGGCTAAATTTCCTTTGAGACTTGAAGATACTGACATGACAAGGATGGAAAAATGTAAGAGTTACAAGTACATAAAGTCTAAAATGAAAGTTGGGAAAGAATCAACAAGGTTGGAATATGTAGAGGAGGAGATACTTGTTGCAACATTTATGGAGATTTTTTGCAAATTGATACAACCATATATACATCATGTTTTTTTTCTAAATGGCGAGAAAAACAGTTCCAAATACTAAGAGAAAATTTTCTAGTTGGAACAATTTTATCGGTTGTTGACTTTGCGGAGAAATACTCTTTTGTTTCTCAAAAACAACTTCAAGCATAATACTACTATACAAAGGTCACTATCATGGTACACATGTCTTATTGACATGGACACTTAGATTTGGATGGTGTTGAAAGTACATATTAAGAATGGGTCGTAAAAAAATAATATCACTTTTACATTAGTGATGATAAAGAGCATGACATACTTTTTGTTGAGCATTTCTTTAAGACATTTTTTGGATATTTGGAAAACAAAGGCATCAAAATTGAAAAGCATTTCGTTTGGTCAGATGGGTGTGCATCACAATTTAAATCAGCAAGGCCATTTTATGCACTATGTAGATATCATCAATACCAAAAGATACCACATATTTGGAGTTTCTGTGAGAATGGAAATGCAAAGGGAGAGCATGATGGTGCAGGAGCCTATATCAAACATGCTTTAAGAAAGTATCAACTGGACTATCAGGGATATCATATAAATAATGCTCATGATGTAGTTAAGTGGTGCAAGATGCATTTTGTAGTTTCGAATCAAGATAACACAACATCATGATTGGATCGATTCATTCCATTTAGAGTATTCTGGGATATATCAGGTATAAATGCAAAATCACTTATTTTAGTTTAAATTTATGTACACTTTACATTTATTGATCATTGAAGAACATGTGTGTGTGTGTGTGTGTGTGTGTGTGTGTGTGTGTGTGTATGATTTTAACTTGTCTTAAATGTTTACATGTGTCTTGTTCAAGTGTTGATAAAAGATCAATCCATGGATGCAAGAGGGTAGAAAAAACAAGATCCTTGCATTCAGTTATGAGTACAGATAGTAATGTGTGGTCATTGTACACTAGAGATTACTCATGATTTTGTTATGATTGCATTTCTGAAACTATGGTGAATGTATCAACCAAAACTGTAGATATGTTAGTGAATGGAATTTGGTTCCACTAGATGTTACTAATACAAATGATGAAGTTGAGGATGAAATCTTTGACGACATTTTGTTGATTTCAACCGATTATGACCATATTTCAAGTTTAATCAAAATTGGTATGTGTATATATAAATTTAAAGGATTCATAAACTCAATCCATAAATAGAGAGCATGTACACATGTTCTTATTTACTATTCAATTTAGATCCGCTACATATATCTAGTAAAATATACAAGTTTGTTTAATTTATATTTACATGTCAAATTGAAAACATATTTTGCAGGATATGTTTTTGCAGTAATATCAGAGCCTATAAATATGGAAGGTGTTAGTTACTATTTACTACATTTCACCAAGGAGAAGATGAAGCTAACAAAGAATAACACACGTGATGAAATTATGTTTCCCACAGGTTAGTAGTGTATTTATGTTTAATTTATTATAATTGAGGTCCAACTTGTGATGGAATTATGTGTGTTTATGGTTAATTTCACATCTAGATATATATTGTTGAGCTTGTTTGTGTCGGTTTCGATTGTTCTTCAAGGAACTTATTTGAAGAAAATCAAAACATGTAAACATGGGATTGATTTTATTGATTATCAACCTAACAACAAGGTTTATCAGTATAGCCATCTAGTAATTGTCACTGTCATATCTCTTCATCCAGTGAAAAGATGTGGGGTTCGTAAGCAGAGACTTGATACTGATGACCATGAGATAATATTAAATGTTATCCAAGAGCGAGTTGAACCACTTGATGTGGACTAAAACACACATCCAATATGATCTGTACAAAATTTTTCATGGGCAATACCGAAGGTTTTCTTAGCTCCATTATTTCCTACCGTGCCTGTAGTGAATGGAGCAATTTTTTAAAATTTAAAATATCTCAAAAATATCTTAAGGATGTGTATCATGCATGTTGCAATACTTAATTTTTATCTAGTTGATTAATTAGGTCATGTGGGTGCTTATTTAGTTGGAATATGAATGTGTATCATGCACATGTTGTGCAATACTATTTTTATCTAGTTGATTAATTAGGTATGTGGATACTTATCTAGTTGGAATATGAATGTGTATCATGCATGTTGCATTACTTAATTAGGATACTTTAATTTTATAGTTGAATAAATTTTATGTTGTAATACTTAATTAGGATCATTCATAGAATAAACTTACATATATAACTTAGATCATCAAACATATTTAACTTGGATCATCAAGCATATATATATTAAACACGTGTACATAAAACATGTATATTAATGAACTACATAATCAAATCATAGGTCAATTATTTAATCATCAAATGTAGGTCTTTAGTATAACACAATGTGTCAAAAATCAATCACTAGATCAAGTATATAACATATGTACATGTCAAGATCAAAGAATCATAGATTGAAAGTATGTAAACATGATAAACATGTATAGAGTGAAAGTATATAAAATGTGAAACACCAATCATAGATCAAGTATGTAAACATAAAACATAGAAATCAAGTACTATAAGCATGAAACATGTGTTAATCATGTCAAACATAGATCAAAAGTTAACAAATCAAAAAACATCAAAGTACAATGTATGTCAATCATCTAGAGTCTAGACTCTAGACTCTAGAGAGGAAATATAACATCAAATACATGTAATATGTCTAAATCAAATATGAAAGTGCCTAGGAATCATCATGATGAGTCCTCACTAAGAGGACCCCAGAGTGACTATCATGTTGTGAAGGATGTACTGAGCCCTATAGAGAAAGCAGGATATAAATTAATATATGTACATCAAGTTTTAAGTTTGATAATGTATTAAAAGAAAACATGTTATAAATTATGTAAATTAAATACATGTATACATCAATAAATTAAAAACTCACCTGTCAACTACTGATGTCATCATCGAGTGAGTCCCGTCAAAGTACAAGATCAGTCCTCAAAGAAGGAGTGACAAGAGGCATCTCCTACTAGAGAAAAAATATCATGTATGTATAAATATCATATATATTAAAATTAAAAATTTAATAGGGATAAATCTTTTAACAGGGATACTATACTCTAAGTACATCATTTGTGGGTGCTAATTCCCACCAGGGTTTTACCTTTAATAAGGTTTCCTCCATAACAAGGATTGTGTTATTGTGTTGTAATTTACTGTGTTATCATTTGAATTGAAATTTTGGTTTATAAAGTTTAATGTTTAATAATTTGTCTCACAACTGATTCCCCCCCCACCCCCTCCTAGTTGTGCTTGTGGACTTTTATTCCTAACAATTTCAAGTAGAACCTAAAGAATCTCATATTGTGGCAGTGAAAATAATATTCAGATACTTGAGAGGAATAATTGACTAACTATGGTTTGTGTATGGTAAGGATAATGATTTTACATTGAATGCTTTTACTGATGCAGATTGGGAAGGCAATTTGGATGACAGAAAGAGTACAAGTGGAGGAGAATTATTCTTGGGTAAGAGGTTAGTTTCATGGTCAAGTAAAAAGCATAATTATATACCACAATCTTCTACTGAGACTGGTTATGTTTTTATTGTTATTAATTGTACACAAGTGATATAGATGAAGCAAATGATTAAAGATATCAGATTAAGTATTGATGAGCCTATTTCTATCTATTATGATAATTCAAGTGCTATTAATATTTCAAATAATCTTGTGTTGCACACACAGACAAAACATATATCTATAAAGTATCATTTCTTGAGAGATAAGGTTAGTGAAAAGGAAGTCATATTGGAATATGTGTCTACTAAAGAGAAGATTGCAGATATTTTCATGAAGCCCTTGCCAAAGGATCATTTTGAGTATCTCTAAGGTAAGTTTGGGGTGATTGCCCCTCTTGATCAAGGCTAGAGATGCATTGATATGATTCATTCAAGTGTTTTTAAATGGATTATTATTGATCTAGATTGATGTTTTGGTGGCCTCTACTCAGGGGGGGTAGTTAGTCTTGTGAGGTATGTTATTCAATGGATATGATGATTTTGTCTTCTATGAATTAGTGCATATATGTTCCTTTGTCATTGATGTCAAAGGGGGAGAGATAATCATGTGAAAAAAAAGTGTGAGACTAAGAGAGAGATTGTGCTTGGGTGGAGAATATTTGTTAGAGAGACTCTAGAAGATAATATTTTAGATATTGTTGGCAGTACCATTGATATGATTTCTTTGTGCATTGATCATTTTTCATCTCATATGTTGCCATCAATTACTAAGGGGGAGATTTTTGGGATATTGTTGGATTATCATGTATATATGTGCTGAAATTGATGTTTTTTCATTGATGTCAACATATTTCTTTATTTATGTCAGTGTTCCTGGTATGTTCAGTGAGAAGATTGGCTTGGTATAGCTAAAGTATTAAAGATAAGATGTTGTGAATGCACAGACAGTTTCAAGAATTTTTTTAGTTGACATATGTCAATTTACAGAGGTTCACACGGGGATTTAAGTGAGTTCTAGATGATTGATCAGAGACTGGTATTTTGGATGTTCAGGAAGAGATTGTATTTCAATGTTTGGATCAATTTGGTTTGGTTATGAAATGTTTTTGGTTGCTAACCTGGTGGTTATTTTAGGACATGGATGTGTGTCCTTATCTTGTGTTGTTCATGATTTGGATGCTAGAAAGATATTTTTATTAAGTGAAAGAGGTTGTTGATTAATGTTTCTGTGAAATAGTATAGAGATAATGGTGATTTGAGACAGTTGTTTTGGTTGTTTCCATGGAATTTCACATTTCTTGCTGATGTTTCTAGATCATGTCCTATTCATATTGCTAGATTGCATTGAGTTATGTGATTGGATTTGGTGATTTTCTTGTGGTGTGTTGGTCTTATTGTTCTTGGCCAACATGGTGGGGTAGCATGTTATGATGGATCAAAACGTGATTTATGGAGCTTGAACATGTTCAAGGATGAAGATTTGGATCCGTACTATGTATTTTCCAACATGTTTTGGATCATATTGATGATTGTATTGTATTTGATTAAATGTTTTTAATTTAGATCCTTAGCCAACCTTGAATAAATAAGTTGATGAATCATATAAAATGATGTAGTATCCCTTTTTGGATCATATGTATGGATGTGAAGGAACAAGATCATGTATGTAGAGAGGTATGAGTGAAATTTGCAATTAAGGTAGAGATCTGATGTATTATGTAATTCATTGGAACTGTATTGGCATAACAGAGATGCTATTAGTAAATTCATGATTAGTGGATTGTATTCCATAGTGGATTGTTATCCATCTACTTGTTGTAATGAAATGAGCCTTCCTTTGGGTTGTACTACTTGATATATTTGAGTAGTGAGATCTAGGCAGTGCGCCTGAATGCATGTGCATTCCCCTTGTAATACTCCTAATATGCTATAGTGTTTTTAACAAAGTACATCATCTTGTGGGTTTGATCCCCGCTATGGTTTTTCCATTAATCGGGTTTCTACATCAAAAGTCTTAGAATTATGTGTTGATTGTGTTGTGATATTTCTTTAATTTTCATCATTAAGATATGTAATTTAGGTTTTGAAATTTTATTGATATTTTAAGTTTTGGGACACAATTGATTCACCCCTCCTCTCATTTGTGTGTGCTACTTTGTTTCTAACACCCCCACTCTCAGTTGTTTGCTACCTTATTTCCTACAAAAGTGTTAGTCCTAAGGTCAAATTATTGAGAGGGGGTGAATCGATAATCTACCAAACTATCCAACTTTTTAACCTCTTAAACTTAAACCAAAATTCACAAGATTAACCTTAATCACAACAAAAGAAAATCATAAACATGCAAGTTCATCCACAAGTTGATACACAGATTTATCTCATGGAAACCCAAATAGGGAAAAACTACAGTGGAGATTAGTACCCATTAAATGTTGTACTCTTTTAAAGTACGTCGTATGAGGAGCTTAAACTTGTTAGGAGTTTACAACAACATTGGTAGGTGTTATCTGGTTAAGGTATTTGCCTTAAGTCTATTAGGAAATTTACTCTATTAGCCTTATTAGAGGACTTTAAACACTTGACAAAGTATCACCTTGTTAGAGGATTTACAACAAAGATCTATTAGAATCTACCATGTTAAGGGATTTAACCTACTGCAACTGTTACTCACAAGTCACCTATCCTGCACACCGGTCACTTAGAGTAGTTGTAGTTGCAACTGTAGAATTTGAATACTATTTTCCATCGTATCCTATGAATGTGCCATAAGACACAACAAAGATTTGACAATACATTTAAATCATCTATCACCTATCATTAATTGTTCTAGTAGTTGCACTGGTATACTTCAACTGATCACAACTTTCACATAAGATCACTCCACCAGTAGTGGTCATGCATTAGACATCTAGAGACACACCTAAGTCTCCCATAAAGATAGAAACCACTAAAACTCACTACAACTCTTTATTCATCACAATTATGCTTGGCAACACACTAAGAACACAAAGTCAATAGTTGACATTAATGAAATATAATATCTCATCATCCTTAATCAAATCTACATCCTAACATATCCAAAATTTACTTACCATCATTGCAACAGATATTCCAACAATCTCCCCCTTTGGCATTGATGGAAACACTCACTCCAACATGATACTTTTGATCATAAAAATGTTTCCACTTATGTCTTTCACTTGTTTTGTAATTACTCCCCCTTTGATCATACATACATTCTCCCCCTTTGACAAAAATTTCCAATGGATCAAACACACATGATATCTACTCTACTGAACCTGACTAACGAAAAAACATGACTACATAGACTACTCCCCCTATGGAGTAGCCCCACAACATCAATCCACACAAAATATATTCAATGAATACACTTGGATTGATGCAACTGTATCTTCATTTAATTAAACTCAGATAGGGGAATGAACCCCAACCTACCTCTTAGATACTCAAATGCATCCTTAGGAAATTTTTAAGTGAAAATATCAAAAACCTTCTTCTTGGTTGGCACATACTCCAACCTCACTTCCTTTTCCTATGCTTGTTCTCTAAGAAAATGATATTTGATAGCTATATGATTAGTCTTCTAATGCAACATCGAGTTCTTTGAAATGTCAATGGCACTTTTATTGTTACAATAGATAACCATCGGTTCAATTACCTTCTCCTGAATTCCTTCAAGAATATATTTGATCCATACTACATGTGTACAATTAATTGTAGCAGCAACATACTAATCTTCAGTTGTTGATTGAGATATAGAGTTCTGCTTCTTGCTTGTCCAAGATATAAATTTTTTCTCTAAGAAAGAGTCCACCTCCACTTGTTCCCTTCAAATCATCAATATTACCTGCCCAATCAACATCAGTAAACACAATCAAAGATAAATCACCTTTATTTCCATACCATTGACAATAATCTTCAGTCCCCTTAAGATATCTAAAGATTCTCTTTACTGCAACCAAAAGAGATTCCTTAGGATTAGAATAAAATTTGGCCACTAATCCAACTACTTGTTCTATGTCTGATATGTTGTGCACTACATATTTTTTCTTACCAATCAAGTGTCTCATATACTTCTTTAGAATAATCTTCCTTTGACAATTTGCAATTGGATTTCATAGGGGTACCAACTGGTTTTGAGTCTTCTAAGCCAAAAGTCTTCAATATTTCCCTTACATATTTGGGTTGGCTTATGTAGATACCATCTTTTATCTGTTGAACCTTCAATCCAAAGAAGAATTTAATCTCCCCAATCATAGACATCTCAAATTATTTCCTTGTCTCATCTCTAAATGATATGTTCATTTCTTCATTGCCACCAAAAATCTTATCATCTAGAAATATCTCGGCAATCAACAACCTGTCATCTTTCTCAATCTTCAAATGCAAATTATTGTTATTACTTGTCTCGATGAAACCAATCTGATTCAGATATTAATGAAAATTCTCATACCATGCCCTAAGTGCTTGTTTCAAACCATACAAAGATTTGTGTAATTTTCACACCTTGTTCTTATCTTTTGAATTAGCAAATCCTTTAAGTTTTTCAATATATACCTCTTCTTCCAAAATACCATTAAGAAAACTAACTTAACATCCATTTGGTATACTTTGAATCCTTTATAAGTAGCTTTGCAAGAAATATCCTTACACCTTCAAGTTTGGACACATGTGAAAATGTTTCACCATAGTCTAGGCCTTCCTCTTGTTTCATATCCCTTAGAGACCAATTGTGCCTTATTCCTTATCATTTCACCTATCTCATTCATCTTGTTTCTAAAAATCCACTCAATACTGATTACATTCTTGTCCACTGGTCTAGGCACTAATGTCCAGGTTTTATTCTTTTCAATCCATTCTAACTCTTATTTTATAGCTTTCACCCAATCTTCATCTTTCAATGCATCTTTCATTTCTTTAGGATCAAATTCAAACAACAAACAACTACCTTCTCTCACCTTCCTTCATTTTAATACACCTACATTTTTGTCACTAATAATTTGATCAGGGGAATGATTCAACTTTACATACTTTGGCAACACCAATTTAGATCTAGGAGCCTCTTATACCGTTGGTACAGGTTCCTCTGCATTGACTTGTTTATCTTGATTTTCAGCATCTTGCTCCACCGGTTGTACATATAAAAACCCTTGATAGTCTTCATGTTCTTCTTGCTAGATTCATCATTTTTCTACGAGAATTCATCCATTCTTTTTTTTTTTAGGTTATCTACAAAAATTCATCCCTTCTTACACTAGCACTTTTCACTATCTTATTTGTTCACTTGTTCAAGAACTTGTAGGTTTTTCTCTTTGAGGAGTATCCGTAGAATATCCCCTCATCACTTCTTGGGTCAAACTTACCAGTATTTTCATTTCTATTTGTGTAACATCTAGTCTAAAAAAATTTGAAATAACTTACACATGGTGAACAACCATACCACAACTCATAGGGAGTTTTGTTTGTACCTTTCTTCAACTGAACTTTGTTGAATGTGTAGACAATAGTGCTTACCTCTTCTCTCCAAAATATTTGTGCAACACCCTTGTGAATCATTAATATTCTAGCACAATCAATGATAGGCTTGTTTCTTCTTTCAGCAATACCAATATGCTAATGTGTTCTAGGATCTAACATCTGTCTTTGAATTCCCTGTTCTTCACAATATGTAGTAAATTCATGTGAATTAAACTCACCTCCTTTATTAGAACTAAGACATTTAAGGGTCTTACCGTCCTCCTTCTCTACTCTATCTTTGTAGATCTTAAACATGTGAAAAGATTCAGATTTATCCCTAAAAAAATATCCCACATCATTCTAGAATAATCATCAACAAACAACATGAAATATCTATCACCATAGTAACTCCAAGTTCTCATTGGACCATATAGATCGATATGAACCAGATCTAAAATATTTCCAGAAGAATATTTTTTACTGATGAAACTAGAACTAGTTTACTTCCCAAGATGACATTCTTTACACATTACATTGTCTAATTTCACTAGGTTAGGAAAACCTCTTACTATCTTCATCTTACTAACTTTGATCAAGTTATCAAAATTTACATGAAAAAACCTCTAATGCCATAACCAACAGTCTTCTACCTTAGCAATCTGACAACTCTTAATAGTAGAATTCAGATGGAACAAGTTACCTTTAGTTTGTTCACCAATAGCAATCAATGCTGATTTCCTAATAATCTTGCATATACCTCCATTGAACTCCAATCTATATTTTTTGTTATTCAACTGAGAAAGACTTAACAAGTTGAATTTCAGACTAACAACCCACTAAATATCATCAAAAAAAATTTATCATTCAAATAAATAGATCCTTTACCTTTTACCAAACAGGGAGCATCATTCCCAAATCTTACTAAGCCTCCATCACATTCTTCCATCATGATGAATTTTCTTCTATCACCGGTCATATGATGAGTGCATCCACTGTCAATAATCTAGTCACCACTATGACTCATGTTAGAAACTAAATCTCTCACCTACATCTGAGGGTTCTTCCTTTACTGCAACAAACACAATTTCTTATTCATCTCTTCCATCATATTCATTTTCAGTAACATCTTCCTCACCTAGGTAGCACACTTTCTTGTTCTTGTCCTTGAATCTTCTTGACTTCTCCTTCCTATCATTTTCAGGGCATCTAGAGGTAATATGTACAATTTTGTTACATTCAAATCACTTCAAAGGCAACTCACACTTCAAATCTTCTAATTCCTATCGTTCTATTTCTTCAGACAAGATAGATTCATAATCATTTGAGTAACTTGCTGAAGAGTTGTTACGTAACTCCTTTCCTTTCCTAGATGGTGCAAGAGTCAATGATGACTTGAAAGTAGCTTCAAATTTTGGCAGACTATTATCATAATTGCTTAACTAAAATGTAGTTAATTTCCCTATTAATGCATAAAGAGTAATAGTAAAAGTTCCTAGAGATATGAGCTCTTGAATAGATGAAACCCTAATAGCATACTGAGGTATTAAAGTTCTTAAAAAAATTCTTACCACATCCTCCTCAGGAAGATTACCACCAGTACCTTAGATAGTAGCAATAACTTCTTTGATTCTTTGACTGTATTGTTCAGTGTTCTAATTTTCTTGCATCCTCATTATATCATACTTTCCTCTTAAAGTGTCAACCTTTTCCTTCTCCACACGTGGATCTCCACTATAGACGGTGTTTAACTTTTCCCAAATCTCATTAGCAGTATCAAAGTCTTTTATATGAATATAATCTTCATCTGAAAAAGTACTAGAAATAGCTTCCATAATAGTTATGTTATATCCTTGCCCTCAACGGATCTGCAGTCAGTGTTCCTGAAGGGACAATATACTTATTAACCACATAATCCCAATACCAATCACCCATATCTTTAAGATAGAGCTTCATCTGACCGCACCATACTGAGTATTTCTCTCTTGTGAATTTAGGACCTTCCTTTGTCATCATATTTAGATCTTTACCTCAAGTTGTTAAGCTTAACCACAAGAGAGGACCAATTCTCTAATACCAATTTTTAGTCCCAAGGTCATATTATTGAGAGGGGGTTGAATCGGTAATCTACCAAATTATCCAACTTTTCAACCTCTTAAACTTAAACCAACACTGACAAGATTAACTTTAATCACAACAAATGAAAATCATAAACATGAAAGTTCATCCACAAAGTTGACACATAGATTTATCTTGTGGAAACCCAAATAGGGGAAAAAACTATGGTGAGGATTAGTATCCACTAAATTATGTACTCTTCTGAAGTACACCCAGTGAGGAGCTTAACCATGTTATGAGTTTACAACAACACTGTTAGGTGCTACCTGATTAAGGGATTTGCCTTAGGCATGTTAGTACCTTTACCCTATTAAGAGTAGCCTTGTTAGAGGACTTTAAACACTTGAAAAAGTGTCACCTTCTTAGAGGATTCATGACAAAGATCTGTTAGGATCTACCCTATTAAGGGATTTAACCTGTTGCAACTGTGAGGGAACAACATAAAGAATTATCTATAGAACAACACTAGATCTACTTGACAATATCCAAAGAAGCACACAATCTATTATCAACACACTTAACTCTTCCCTTCCTTGATCGCAACTCGCACTTTTCACCACACTAGTCCAACACACGATCAACACTCATAACTTTCAACTTCATCCAATATATATACAAAAAAATTTAATTCCACCACCTTAATCAAGCCCTAAATTATAATTCCAAACATCCTACTCAAATCCAATGCGCCACAAAATAAAATTAAATATACAAAACCTATTTCCAAGACCACTTTAGCCAATACAATGATTTACATAGAATGTTGTGTCAAGGAGTCAAACATGTTTTGACCAAAGTCAATCTTCCTCAAGAATCTTCTCCACACACTAGCATCAAACAATGTGATTTTAGATCATCACCTCCAATCATGAAGACACATCACCAAATCGTGAATAACTCTATCAATTCTACCACAATCTCAACACTGATCATCGATCAAATATTTATCAACTATCGCTCAAGAACACAAACACTGTAACTTGTTAACAACTCTGACTCTGCTCATCGGACACTTATTCTACACATGGGTCACTCAAAGAAGTTGTGGTTGCAACTGAAACATCTTAACACTATTTTCTACCATATCTTATGACCATGCCACAAGGCACTACAAATATTTGACAAGATATTCAAATCATCTATCACCTGTTATTAATTATTCTAGCAATTGCACTGGTATACTTCAATCGATCAAAACTTTCACATAAGATCACTTCAGTAGTAGCGGTCATGCACTAGACATCCAGAGACACACCTAAGTCTCCCATAAAGATAGCAACCACTCAAACTCACTGCAACTCTTCATTCATCTCAATTATGCTTGGAAACACACTAAGAACACAAATTCAGTAGTTGACATCAATGAAAACACAATATTTGATCATCCTGTAATCATATATGCATCATGACATCTCCAAAATTTACCTATCATCATTGCATCAGATATGCCAACAAAAATTCACATTCAATTTTAGGGGCATGGTCACAACAGTTAGCATCAACATTTATTCTAACTTATGATCTTGCACTAAGCAGCAAACAACTAAGAAGATATGCTAAGTTGCAACTTCACAACTTGAGAATAAAAGTCTGGAGTTGACCTCTAAAGTGGAGAGAAGATGTCACTTGTCACTCATTCACAACAATGTAAAGGAGAGTTTATGACATAGGTAAAGGTTTTTGATGAAGAAAGGATCTGCCATGTATCATGTCTGGACCCATGGCAAAGAAAGAAAAAGGAAAGTGCAATCTCGCATAATCTGATGGTGTAATGAAATGTCAGATCATGATGCTACAAAGAATTGCCACATATGTTGTTCAAAGCATATGAAAGGGAAGTTATTTGTTATAAAAGATGTTGGATTGCATGATTGCAATGGTTTGTGTAGACTATCAAGGAAGGTTGTGACCATGCAACGGACCACTAGGAGTTATGATAAAAAAAATTGCAAGTTTGTAGTAGTTAAAGATAAAGGTACATTCAATCTACAAACCTCTAATTATTGGTTAATAGTCAAGAAATAATTATTTTCGCATCCTCGCAATGGTTAAGCATGAATGTTGTTTTAACTTGTGACTTTGTGATTTGACCATTGGAGGTCAATTAAGATGCTAATCACATCTTTTTAGTTTCTAGATAGTTGTTTATGAGTGGCCCACACCCATGTGATTGAGGGCCATGTGTACTTGCATTTAAAAAAAATGTGAGAACTGTCACTCAAGTGCATAATTTGAAGGGGTTGATGACATTATCAAATCTCCTTGCACTCATGCGAGAATTTGATGTTTCTCTAGTTTGAAGGAAGAAAGGTAGTGATAAATGTCACCATGGCACAACTTCTCAAGAATAAATAATGTTCAAGTTTAGGCCTCATGAGCATGTGATATTTGGACACATGTATGAGAGGATGAATCTTGTAGCATCACAAGATATAGAGGCTAATAAAGTTTTAAGATCACAGTGTTGTGGAAAGCCTTTGATGGTTATAGTTAATGTTAAGCATAACATCAAAGTGGTCTAGGATAATATTTTACCTGGCTTGTGACCTTGCGACTTGTTGACACATGTCCCATATGGTTAGTATAAAGAAAATTTGTTTGTTTGGCCCCGCAGCTATATGAAGGGATGACCAATTCACAGGAGTTGAAAAAATGGTTATTTTCCATGTGGTTGTTAGAATTTGAAGTTGTTTCTATATCATGGTGTTGTCATTAATGGTTGTCATTGATGTCAACATATTCATTGTCTCAAATTCTTGTGTATCGGTTGGTATGTTTCTAACATAGTGTTGGTATGTACCGACATTCTGGTGTATCAGTTGGAGTGTCATGTGCTTTCATCGATAGCTTCATGGTTATGGAATCTATATTTTTGGTAGATTGCTTTTGATCTTATTTTTAATTCAAAAATTTAACTTACTAATTTAGAATTCTCTAAGAGTAGAATATGTTCTTATTCTTTAAAACCACTAAAATTATAAGAGATGGGCTTGAAGGAAAGAAAGAGGGATTTGATTTAAATTTTTTAAACAAATAGATGCATAAAACAAGGATTAATATTCCATTAAAGTTTAATAAGGAAGAAACTACATCCAGTTAAACTCCAGATACAATGCACCATTTTTTTCAATAAACATTATCAACGATGCCTAAATAAAATGGTAGAGAAAAGAGACTTACGCAAACCCCAAAAATCAAGGAGAAAAAAAGATCAAAAAGAGGCTAACTACAGAGAAAGACAATGCCATTCCTAGGTGGAACCCAATCATCCAACGCAGCTATAAACATAAATTTCAAAACTAAACAAAATACCAATGACCAGAAGCCTAATTTCACTAGTCTTGAGACCTTCGATAATATGCGGCATTTCTATTAGGCTACTAAAATGCAGAGGCAAGAGATTTAAAAGAAAGAGGGGGAATTTTCAGTTAGTGTTAAAGTGCTGACAAAAAGATGAAATACATAGATGCCTTGATATGAAATACATAGATGCTTTGATATGATTTGTATTTTCTCCTACACTTGCACTATTATGGAAAAAGTAAAATAGTATGTTGTAGATTCTCATTTTAATGGGGATGGAATTACCTTAAATTTGATGAGATTTTAGAAGAGAAACTTCACATTCCTTTTAATGTTTGAATCAGAACCAGTCCTGTGCAGTCTCGTTCCAAAAACAATATGCAACTCAACCACTGACATGACTAATGGCAGATAAGAAACATTAATATTCACAGTATGGAAAATTACACCACAATTTATATATGGTAAAAATCCCAAGATTATATGAAACTGGATGCATACCTCAAGTCTGTCCAACAAAGTATCCCAAGGAAGCCCATTACAATGCAAATTTCCTTGATTCCATAGGGTGTTCTATAAGAAAACTCATTGTTGAGGAGCTAAAAATCTTCAAATGAATCTATAAATTGTAAAATGGGAGAAAAAACACAATTGGCATGCCCTAGAAAAACTCAATTTTTTGCACCAATAAAAAGATTCCATTTCTCATTTTCCACTGTCGCATCCAGATGCAAACACAACTTTTACAAGAAACATAAATAAATCATCTATGTGATATCTCCTAACCCAACTTATCGTACAAAATAATGGTTGGAAACATGCAATCTACAATTAACTATTATGAGGGAATCATTTACCTACCAAATCTCAAAAATCATCTTCCAACATTACAAAATTTTGATTAGGATATTCCTTGGCATGCTAGAGCACTCCAAGTCAACTCAAGAAAACATCTAATAAAAAAATTAATGGTGTCAATGTACTCTTCTTGAGTTCAAGGAATTTCAACTTAATAGTATATACTGACATGTCCTATTAGACTCACTTGTTCTACTCTATGCTAGCTCCAACTTAGTCATCTAATAACAAAATTAATGTTGTCAATGTACTCTTCTTGAGTTCAAGGAATTTCAACTTAATAGTGTACACCGACATGTCCTATTAAACTCACTTGTTCTACTCCATGCTAGCTCCAACTTAGTCCATAGTCTTATACAAAACTATACATGTCTAAATTTTAATCACTTTACTTTCTCCTTTTTCTTCTTTTGAGAATTTGATTGAAGTAGAGTTTCAAGTGATTTCAAATGACAAAGCATTTTACATTGGAAACCATTAGTCCATTAAATTTTGCAATAAATAATTCAAATTAAGGTATCAAATGTCCTAGGCCAGATAATTTTTTTTGAATGTGATCTTTGTGATCTTTGATGAAGGAACAAGTGATACTTTGTGATGCAGAAACATCTTAAGATCTTGGCAATCTTGCATCAACCAAAAAGATTTCTTTTAGTTTGTTTTCTGTTTTATTTCAGTTGGGAAGTTTCTGGTGTTTTTGGTGGTAGCCGATCTGTGCTTGTTATTTTTGGTTGCGGTTGTGACATCATGTTCTTGGCTTAGTGCTGGAGCTTATCCTATGATCACAACTCATTTGGTTTCTTTGCATGAAAGTTATGGAATATTTTCATGTATCTATCATGTTCTTCATTTCCTGGTTGGTGGTTGAGTTTTTCGATCGGTTTTCGATCTTCCAGTTGGTTTTTCTGGGTGCAATCATATCAGTTCATTATTAAGTTATAGGTCAATTTTTTTATGTGATTGCTTCACTTAAATCTTTTAATGGGGATTATTCTTTAAGATTTGAGTCCTAACCTATTTGGGTGTAATGTATTTACTCATTTCTTGGGGAATGCAATATTTTCAAGGTCAACCGATGATTGTAATTGTTTTATAAGCTTATGGACTTGTTCCTAAGGAGCAGGATGATCTCGTAAGATTATTTGACGTAGCTTGGATAGGATTTGGAAGGTTTTAAGTGTAATCAGAAATGTATGACTGGCATGTGAAACAACATGTTGCAAATCTGTTGTAACTAATTTTTGATGATAATAAAGATTGAATCTCTTATTCTATCTATGTTTTCTTGTTTCTTTTGTTGTGTATGTTGGCTATAAGGGTTGGATTGATCTCCTTGAGGTTTCTTCATCTTTGACTGCATCAGGTGGAACAGGTTTCAGGTGAAGTTGTGGAAAATGAAATTGAGAATGAGATAGGAGAGTCTCTTATGCTTAGGAGAGTTATGTAGAGTAAGAGGGAAGATGAACCTTTATAAAGGAGGAATTTGTTTAGGACTGTTTGTAAATTATGAGGTAAATGTTGTAAAGTTGTTATGGATAGTGGTAGTACTAACAACTTGGTATTAGAAGAGATGGTGTAGAAGCTTGGATTGAAGAGGCTTAAACATCCTTGTCCTTATAGGATAGGTTGGTTTTCAAATGATCATATGGTGGAGGTGAAAGAGAAATGTTTGGTTAATTTTAATATTGGACCTTACAAACATGAAGTGTTATGTGATGTGGTATCTATGAGTTCTTGTCATGTTCTATTAGAAAGACCTTGGCAATTTTATAGAGGAGTTATTCATGATTGCAGAAGAAATTTGGTCACAGTAGAGAAGGATGGAAAAAATTTTACTCTAGTTCCTTTGAAGAAAGAAGAAAGAGGAAGTACAAGGAATTTGAGTATGGTGAAGAGTTATTGTTTAGATAAGAAAACTACAGAGGTTAGTATGGATTGGAAGAAGGATCTTGTAAGTGGATCTGGTGAAGGAAAGAAGGGTAAAGTGGAGCAGCATGTGACTTTGGTTGCTAAACAGATGAGGGTTTGTAACAAAGGTAGACTAGTTGTGCAAAAGGGAAGACGTAGTGATGTGAGATTTGGTGGTGATAGAAGGTGTGATGGAGTGAGTAAAGAGAGGAGTAAGTTGATGGATCTGATAGAGGAGAGTGCAGAGGTGTAGAGGCGGAGAGTTACAGATAAAGAGGAGGCTTAGATAAAAAACAAGCATGGGATTTTTGTTCCACGACTATGAAATGTTCATAAGATTATCTTATGGAACATTTTCTTTTACCTGCGTTGTCTGATGCAAGATCATCTTAGGATCTTGGCAATATTGCATCAACCAAAAATATTTCCTTTAGTTTGTTTTTTGTTTTGTTTCAGTTGGGTAGTTTCTGGTGCTTTTGGTGGTGGTCAATCTGTGCTAGTTATTTTGGTTGCGGTCGTGACATCATGTTCTTCGCTTAGTACTGGAGCTTATCATATGATTGAAAATCATTTGGTTTCTTTGTGTGGAAGTTATGACAGATTATTTGCATTTCTATCATGTTCTTCATTTCTTGGTTAGTGGTTGAGATTTCTGATCGGTTTCTGATCTTTCAGTTATTTTTTTCGTGCTCGATCATGTCAGTTCATTTTATTAAGTTATACGTCTACTTTTTTATGTGATCTCTTCACTTAAATCATTCATTGGGGATTGTTCTTTAAGATTTGAGTCCTGGCCTATTTGGGTGTAATGTATTTACTCATTTCTTGGGGAATGTAACCTTTTCAAGGTCGACCTGTTGGTGTTTTAAAATGTTTATTCTTTGAAATATACCAATATACCTTGAGATGGATTTTAAGAATGGTTAGCTCCAAATATGGGAAGATCTTAAGGTAACTAGACCAACTATAGTGTCATGCCCAAAACTTGGGCAAAAACACACGAACAAAAAAATTTTAAATAACGCATTAAATCAGGATACTAAAACTACACAAGGGTAAAGAGTGTACGCAAAATGAGGTAGCTAGCTGAAAGTCAACTAGAGTTGACCAAAAGTCAACTATACTAGCAAATAAGGGAAAGGTACAAACTAGGGTTCACGAGACCCTATGGAAGACTCATGCACGCAAATCGAGATAGTTTGACTAAAAGTCAGCTAGGGTTGACCAAAAGTCAAACTTCCTTGAAATACGTGAAGGAGGGTCACTAGAGCCTACTAAGCAATAAGGAAGTCAAAGACATGCCAAATGAGGTAGTAGACCAAAAATTCAACTGTCTCCAAAAAGGCTCGAAACTAAAATTCAAGGGTCCAGAGGCTGCAAGGAGTACTAGGTTCCATTATTGAGACTATCAGTCAAGGTTTGACCATGGTTGACCGAAAAGTCAACCATGCACGAGAATGGTCAAAGGTAGCGATAACGCCTCTAACAGACATATATCGTGAAGCTGTAGGGGTTGAAATGACCCCAAATCTAAAGAACGATATCTAGATTAAAGTTTAACTGAATATTTTAATTTGGAAATTAACGTCTAAAACTTAGATATAACTCTAATCGCCAATGTCTTCCTCAAAGATTAAAAGAAATATTCTAACATTAAATTTTAATAACATAATACGCTATAACTTCTAATAATAAAACTTTCACTAAAACAATTAAATTAAATTAAATTGCAAAAAAAATAAACTCTATCTAAACAATAGAAGATATTCTTTATATATAATTATTACTATTTTAAAGAAAGACTATTCAAAAAAATAAATCATATCTATAATATAAATTCTAATTTTAAAACTCCTTCATCTCTAACTTATATTATTTTTTTTTATTTTTTTTAAAACCGTTTTCTAAAACATATATGAATGCTGTTAGTAAACAGTTTTGCCTTTCAACAAGAATTACAGAACACGACTCAATACACCCGAAAAGAAAGACAAAACATACTAACAGATGGATCAGTTATCATTGATTGATAACTATCCTCTGAATTGA
>MU223407.1:582017-592426 GCA_018584345.1 Thuja plicata | reverse complement strand
CAAATCACATAGACAACTGGAAAATGGAATTGATTAAAGAGATTCAAACAAATCACAACCAAGATGTATACCCATAGCACTATTAGGGTTTTCATTACCCTCCAAAAAACTATAGCATATGTTGGAGAAAAACAAGATATAGAATAAAAAATCCACAATGAATATGAGTACCATTTCAAAATTAGTGAAGGAATCATAAGAACGAAAGATAAAAATGCATCCAAGAGTCTTGAGAAGTGACTATCAAAAGGATGTCAATAAATTGTGATCAAATTTGTAAGCAAAGATTAGTCCCAATGACAAACAACACTTTTGATTTCTTAGTTATAGACAAGGTTGACTTTCAAATAGGCTTGATGAGGTGATGATAAGTGTAACAATTCATGATTTAAAAAGATGCCAAAATAATGTGGATAAGAAATGTTTAAAGAAAGTTCTACTTTAATGCTTATCCACTGTCACAGTGGTATAAAGTGATAAAAAATAATGATTCATATGGTTTATGAAAAGATGGTCAGCTTAAAAGATGTAAATCTTACCCACTGCTATGACAGTCAGCTACAGGGCCACAGTGTACATAATGAGAGGTGTCATATTTTCTTTCAAAGAGATGGATATACATGGAACATATCCAGTTATTATATTTCTTCAACATTTCTTTGTTTCATTCACCGCATATACCAACTAGGACATCGACCAAGAAGAAACTTTAACACTCTGCACGGTTCTGAGTGTTTGGTATATGCACAAACATTACCCTAACTTGTCTTTCAACCCATGACATTGGAAATCTCATGGCGAAATTACAAGTTAGGGCTGAACTTCATATCAGAGCCGAGGATAATGGGTTTTGAATCCTGGTCTGACAGAGTCCAAGTAAATTTGAAACAAAACTAGATAAACAAAATTAAGTGGATTTAATCACGTGACGGCAACAGTCAAAGGTATTTGTTTATTCCACACTGACTGTGTAAGATGAAAACCAGTTAATTAAATGGCAGCTGACTGTGAATGCATCAAAGGGATTTAAAATGAGATGTTAATGCTTCTACTGGTTTTTTAACACACAACATACAGACTGTTCAACCACATACCTGATGCTGTAGATACATAATGAATCTTACAGCCACATATGCCAAATAGATTAACAGGGTTATTAACATAAAAAGATGGAATATGCTATTAACCTCGAGTGTTGGATATGCTGCTAGCATAGGGTCTGGCTCTTCACGATCTGGAATAAACTCTGTTCCTATATCCCTTGGTGTCTAGCTTAGAAGATGGAAATCCTTCACGCACTGCAGTCCTCCTTCACGTGCTGCAACACTTCATATAATTTTCCTGTAAAAATGAAATGAGAATTGAAATCTTTTTTTTTAAGTTATATGCCCGTGTTTGTCAATTTTTTGACCGACATGGTATTGGTCAAAATATCGACCAACACGGGCATGGATTAAAAAAAAACATTTTTTTCCTTCTATAATTCAACCAACCTAAACCTTTTTAATTAATGGTCGATAATTTTGGTAGAAAAAAGAGGTCAAATGTACTAGTGAGGATTAAACAGGCTTCAACTTCACATGGAAGGATCACACATAATGTTACATCCTTCTTGATCAAATCAACCTTTAACTTTACTCAATACATGCCGAACCCATGATCAGGAAATTCCATGTGTCAAATGGTCACATTTGTGCTATGGATATCTTTCATGCTCATCTGGTTCAAGGTAATTTGACGACCGCAGAATTAGATCAAACCTGCATTAACTTTACCTTCTTTAATAAACTAGTCCCACAATCCAAGAAGGACACGCTGCAGATGGGCGTGATTCTGCAATGGATAAAATGCACTCATGTTTTGGATTAAGGAATAGCATCGACCGTCGAATGCAACAGATCTGACCGTAATTTATCTTTCGGCCCCACTTGGCCGATATCTCTGATGGACATGTGTGATACCCACTCATGTTTTGGCATTTAAGTTTGTGATGTCGTATTCTTTTAGGCATTGGTTTAAGTTGATTGGCCGAATTCTTTTAGGCTTTTTTCATGAGAGCTACTATTCTTTCAGCTGATGGTGATTATTAATTATGATGTTATGGATATAATCATGATGTGATGATTTATGTTTTGGTTATATTGTACTTACCCCATACTTGCATGTGTATGGTTATCATGTTTATGTATCTGTTTGCATGTTGTTGTGGTAGAGGATGGAGACGTAGTTACTTGCTTCGGCAAGATCCACACGCTCAACCAATCCCTATCATTGTTTGAAATATTATATTATGTATGTACATGCATGTTCTTTTGATGACAAGATAGCAGGTACATGGCATCGTCTTCTCTAAATTGGTAGGAGTGAGCGTGCCCATAAATATTCATCTCAATGGTAAAGAGGGGAGGTAACATACAGATCCAGAACCCTAACCTAAGCCTAAATCATCCTAATTTTGGATGAGTTTCAGTATGACTACCCCATCCAGATTTGTCTAGGTTGACAGAATTTGAATACCCTTTCTCTTGAGTATGTGTGTGTTTTTCTTGATTATGCTTTCAAGTGATTTTTGGATTATTGAGTGATTTTCCATATTCTATGATTTAATAGATTATAGTTGAATAAATTATTTAATTATATCCTAAGTTTATTTTAAATAATTAATTAAATTGAAATATTAGAATATTTTGATTTAATTAAATATTTAATTGAAAACTATATTAAATGTGCTTATATGATTAATTAAATAATTAAATATTTGGTTGCATGCATTAGTATGACATAAATATTTAACCTATTTAATTAAATATTTTATTAATTACATGTGCATGAATGTGTTGAAAAAGTATTTTCAAATTCACATATCTCAACTTGTAATTAGGAGTCAAAGTTGAGTTGTGGCAATATATTATATTTTATTTATTTAATTTGGATTTACTTTCAAGTTTCAAGTTGAGTCTTTTAGGGATTGACTTGGGAGTTGTCATCAACCTTTGCATGTTTAGGGGAATTTGAATCTCTTTAGGGGGAATTGGTCATTCATTCTCTCATAACAGGTTTTTGAGATTTGGAGAGCTCTTGGTGATTTTGGGGTTTTTGAAGGATTGTAGATTGTTGTGGATCCTTGTTGCTTTGAAGATTTCAGGATTTTCTTGCTTATGTGTGTGCTCCGATCTTCATAGTTGCCAGATCTGTAGTTGAATTGGCTTGAGGGTTTTCAGATTTACATTCCTCTTTCAAGCTACATTCTTCCATTTCTTGCATTGGAATCAAGGTAGGTTTCATTTGCTATGTATGGTTTGAGTTGTGTAGATCTGAGGTTTTCAATGTTTATTTAGTGCATGTTTGTTATTTTAGCTTTTAAATGGCTTAATTCTTGTTAATACATTTTTGGGTGTTTATAAAAACCCTAGATCTGAATTTCTTTCATTCTATGTGTTCTTACCATCATAGGGTTATGCTGTCAAAATTTTGGAAAGAAATTCCTTCTAGATCTCTTAGAAAATGAAAAATTAATCCTTGTTATAGTTTAAACAATAGAGGAAAGTTAATGTATGGATTATTGGTGTTTCGATGTTTTTGGGTGTTTTTTTAGAAGCTTGGATTTATCATTTTCATGATTATATATTTCTTAGCATAGCTCAATTATGCTGTCAAAATTTTGTGAAAAGATCTCCTCTTGAACTCTTAGAAATCAAAAAATCAACCCTTACTATAGTCCTAACTATAGGGGAAAAATAAATATTTCTCTTCTTTAGAAATCTCTTAAAAAAATTAAATCAAATGGGAAAAATAGTGTCTCTGGAAAAACACAGAGTGAAATAAAAAATCCACCAGTAGTAAGAAAGAAAAAATAAATAAAACCCTTTTAACTTTCTGACTTTTCCATTTTCAGATTTAGAAAATAAAAAAATTAAATTAAATTACAAACTGCTTTATTAAGAAAACACAGTATTAAATTCATTAAAAAAAATTATAAAAAAAATATTAATATGTTTAGTGGGGGATGGGTCCCAACCCCACCAACCCACGGGTTACCATGGCAGCCGACTGCGTAAGCAATGGGACTGCCTACGGCAGCCGGACTGCCAACAACAGTACCAGACTGCCTGCGGCAGTCGATCTGCCTATGGCAGCCAGCGCCGGTACAGATGTGCGGGGCCACTTCTTTAAGGGCCAGGGAGTGGGGGCTGCGGTGGACCCGCTCCCCCGTGTAATTTTAATTTATTTTTTGTTTCTTTTTAAAATGAAATTTGATTATTTGTTTTTTTTAATTTAATTTAAATTTATTTAATTTAAATTTAAATTTATTTAATGTTAATTTAGTTGTTATTAAATGTTAAATTTATAATTAGTATTTTTGTTAATAGTTTTAATTCAATTTGTTAATTATGAATTGAATTGAATCTATCAATTTTTAATTTAAGTTAATAGTATTTGTTTATTATTAATTTTTAAATTAATATATAATTAGTATAGTATTATTGATTTTATTAATATATTTTATCCATTACTTTGATTTGAAATATAGTTGTTTAATTTAAGTTAAACAAGTTGATTTCTGACTGTGCAATTATGAGGTGACTCAAGGCTTTGGAATTGGATAAATTAATTGAAGTAATTAAGGGATACTTGATTAGATTAGTTAATCACGAGAGGTAGTTGTAAATGGTTTTAATACAAATTACCCTAATTATTTCAGATTTAGTTTCTGATTAGATGGAGTTTACATTTGAGTTGTCTATGGATGATAATATACTTATAGTTCATTATTCAGTCTTTTAAGACATTATTATTCCTATGCATCTGTATGGATCTCTTTTGCTTATATGTATTATTTTGGGGGAATTAGATGACCTAAGATGTATACAGAGACCGGGGGGGAAGTGTTTATATATCTGTCACTTCATGGCGTGTGTGTTATCAGATATTACCCTAAACTGACAATGTGACCCTTTCAATTCTGCTATTTGTTTGTGTACCTATGTGACTGTTCCTGATTGTGTGGGATACTAGATTTGGGGTACACTAGGGTTGTGACCTATGCTAGATCTGTTAGGATCTTTGAGCCTAGGGTAGGTTACCTAGATGTGTAGTAGGGGGTGGCTTGCAATAAGCTCCGTGTCCGTAAGAGACTACTAGATTGCTTATTGTGGAGTTTCTTTAATAAGTGACAACTAAAGACATATTTAGAAATATTAAAATAGATTAATAAGATGTGTCCTCACCCATGCTTGAGTGCTAGTATAGGCTAAGATGGTATTGAGAAGATGTTAGTTGCCCTACGAGGTACCTGACATAGTTAGTGGCCTTGTTAGTATGAGAGGTCATTAGCTCCGTGTATGGTCACTTAAGTGCCATAATCCATTGGATTACTAGGACAAGACTTAAGGGTTAGATGTACATGATGACACCTTCATTTGCACAGTCTAGATTTCCTACGTTGTCAGTTGCCTCTAGATTAGTGAGTCTTACCTTTTATGATGATTAGTACACCAGATTAGAGAGCTATCAGGATCCCCTGCTTAGTGGTTATTCCTTCTTGGTTTTGGATATCTGATTGGGATATGTTGTTATCTCCTCAGCACGGTGGGGTGGACCTTTGTGGTTCCACATGGATAGGTGGTAGTGATTCTTTACCCATTGAGATTCGACGTCCTTGTACTAGGTGCTTGATGGTTCTTGTAGATGAGCTCTTTATGTTCCTTCATCATTTATTATGTAATTTCATTATTGTAAATCTTGTATTAGAGTATCGCATGTGATACCTAGTCTGGAAATTGTAATATTAAGTAGTTTAGAGTGATTACCACATACACTGCAACATGTGCAGTGGATGTGAGTTTATGGTGGTTTCATGGTTATTCATGAGGATGTGGTTATGGTTATGTAAGTTGTAATTGTTATACTTAATGAGATGGAATCTTTTGTTATATTATTAGTTGTGTTTTGCTTTAAGTAATTCAACATCATGGAACCCTTGAGTTGTGTAATCTATGTGAGTGTAAGACATGTGTATAAATGGTAATTTATTTCACATGAATGTATGTTTCTTTATGTTAACTTTTAAAAAAAAATTATTCAGCACACAGTGACATGTTCTAGGTTAATCTCTCTTGGGTTCAATGGTGGACCGTTACATCTGGTATCAGAGCTCTAGTTTCTACACTGGGAACTCTAGGAATTGTATGCCCATTAGGTTGTGTCTAGCTTGAACTTGAAATTAAAACATAGACATACTACACATTTTTTTTTAAATTATTCCTTTATTGTTTATTCATTCTTTAGTTTATGTTTCAAGCTATGTGGTTAATGTTGTATCTACCTCTATTTGATTCAGGAATTATGCCTGAGACACGAGAAGCTAGAGGCCACGGTAGGGGTAGGTCCGGTTCCCATGGGGGAGGGCGACAGGCTAGCTCCTCCACTAGTGTTAGATAGGAGGGTGAGCAGCATCAGGATAGGGGTGAGCAGAGGAGGGAGGATCAGGATGAGTCTAGGGGTATGAATACTAGGCAGATCCTTCAAGTTATCCTAGATCACCTTCCTAAGAGAGCCAGAGTGGAGTGAGAGGCATCTCATCACTCATAGTAGGAGGAGAGATAGAGGGAGAGATCCAGGAGCCCTCATGGGAGGACTATATCAGTGGATCCAGCAGTGGTTGCAGCCAACCACATGAGAGACCTAACAAGAGGAAAGGCTATTCCTTTCGTTGGACAAGATTCTGGTTTTGAGGTAGAGACTTGGTTGATAGCTTTGGATAGAGTATTTGCAATGCATCCCTTTAGTAGTAATAGTAAAGTGAGATATGACATGATGCAGTACACATTTTGTGGCTATCTAGTGGAAGATTAAGGAGCAGAAGCTAGGACTCTGTATGGACACTATTACTTGGGAACTCTTTCTTGAGAACTTCAGAGATAGGTTCCTATCTGATCAGTGGAGGCAATAGAGAGCTAACGAGTTTCATAATCTTAGACAGTTGATATTTACTATGGAGTAGTATGAGCATGATTTTTATGAGCTCAAGCAGTACACTGGATATAGCGAGGATACTGCATTGTTGGTACAACACTTTGTACGAGGGCTTAATGCTTGTATCATAGGGGATGTGAAGCTCTTTGAGCCAATGGACCCATGAGTTGGGGTGATTAAGGCTACTTTATCAGAGGCAAACTTGGTAGCAGGCCATGGAGGTAGACAGGGTGGTCATGCTAGTGGAGCTTCTGGAGTAGGCTATAGAGGTAACTAGTCGCAGGGCACTGGAAACTTCAAGAAGCCATCCAGTTATTATAGAGGGAATTAGAACCAGAGCCAGAGTCAACATCAGCAATAGCAGCAGCAAAAGGCTACACTTCCTACCCAGAGTGGTAAGAGTGTGAGGAGTGGACAATGCTATAGGCATAATCAGTCCAACCGGCCAACTCAGAGCGCACAGCCTAGTGCAAGTCAAGGGAGTGTCCAGCAGTCTAGTACGCCCTCCAATGTGAGAGGAAATTTCAGAGGCACGGGGTGTTTCACCTATGGTTAGTTTGGCAACATTGTGGTGAATTGTCCATAGAGAGAACCACAGTTTTCTACATAGAGGCCAGCAGCCTTAGAGCCTACTATAGGAGGAGGTTCACATAGAGTGTTTGCAGCTCTTGATCAGAGGCAGGCAGAGCATTAGGGCATAGTCATTGAGACTTTGGGTACTATCGAGGGTACTTCCATTTCTATATTATTTGATTCAAGAGTGACCAACTCATTTATCTCACCTTTCCTTGTTGAGTGTTGTGGGCAAGTGGCTGCAAAGCAAGCATTAGGTTGGCAAGTGGAGCTAGCCTTAGGGGCTAGGGTAGATACAAATTCCTTGGTTCATGGTTGTGAACTGAACCTAGGGAAGTTCATTAGCTCGGTTGAACTACGTGTGATTCCTTTGGGGTCATATGGGGTTGTCTTGGGAATGGACTGGTAGGGAGCTCATGGAGCTAAGATTGATTATAGAGAGAAGATCATTCTTTACAAGGATGATGCTGGCAAGGAGTCTCGCATTGTGGGGATTCCTCATCCCATATCCCTTCGCATGATATCCGCTATGCAACTGAAGTGATGTATGCGAAAGGGTTGTCAGATGTATGCAATATCCATGTATGAGATAGATGGTATGGAGAGCGAATTCAAGGCTTTGGATCATCCTATACTACAGGAGTTTATTGATGTATTTCTTGATGAGATTCCAGCTATGCCACCAAAGTGTGACATAGACTTTCACATAGAGCTTGTGCCTAGACCAGAGCCTATATCTAGAGCACCATATTATATGGCTACTCATGAGTTGAGTGAGCTAAAGCTACAGTTAGAGGAGCTGTTGGAAAAGGGGAGCATCCACCCTATTTTTTCTCCTTGGGGTGCACCTGTCCTCTTCATGAAGAAGAAGGATGGATCATTATGCTTGTGTATCATCTATAGACAGTTGAACAAGGTAACAGTAAAAAATAGGTACCCATTGCCACACATTGATGACTTGTTTGATCAGATCAAGGGAGCCAAGGTGTTCTCTAAGATTGATCTGAAGACAAGATACCACCAGTTATGGATTAAGGATGCTGATATCCACAAGATAGCATTCCGTACACGCTATGGACATTATGAGTTCACAGTGGTTCCTTTCAGGTTGAAAAATGCTCCATCAATGTTCATGTGTCTGATGAATGTAGTGTTTTGAGAGTACCTAGATCACTTTGTGCTCATCTTCCTGGATGATATATTGATTTACTCTAGATCCATGGAGGAGCATGAAGAGCATCTTCAGCAGGTTCTAGAGTGCCTTAGGAAGAATCAACTTTATGCCAATCCAGCTAAGTGTGAATTCTTCCAAACTGAGGTTCAGTATCTTGGTCATGTCATTTCTGGAGAAGGTATCTCAGTAGATCCTTCAAAGATTTAGGCTATTTTGGAGTGGCCAGCACCCACTAATGTGTCTGAGGTGTGCAATTTCATGGGTCTTGCAGGATACTACCGCAGGTTCGTGAAGAAATTCTCTAGGGTGGCACATCCTATTACTTCTCTTTAGCAGAAAGGGAAGAAGTTTGTATGGAAAGAGAAGTGCGAGGAGGCTTTTTAGAGTCTCAAGGTGTGTTTGACCAATGCACCTATCCTAGTTGTGCCTAATCTAGTAGGAGATTTTGTTGTATGCACTAATGCATCATTAGAGGGTATTGGAGTAGTTCTCATGCAGGATGGGCGAGTGATTGCCTTTGAGTCTCGCAAACTCAAGGATCATGAGCTTAACTACCCTACTCACAATCTAGAGCTAGTTGCGGTGGTCCATGCTTTGGTACGATGGAGACATTTTCTTTTGGGACACCGATTTGAGATTCATAGAGATCATCGTAGCCTTCATTATATCTTTACCTAGCCTAATTTGAATGCTAGATAGAGATGGTGGATGGAGTTCCTTTGTGAATATGACTTTGAGATAAAATATATTTAGGGCAAGGAAAATGTGGTTGCAGATGCTTTGAGTCGCAAGCAACAGGCCATTCTAGCTTTGACTCTTAGCATGTACTTGAGGAGTAGGATACTCCAGTCACTTCCTAGAGATACCTTGTATCAGGTGGTGAAAGCTGAGATAGAGTCAAGGAGACCATTAGATGGCAGATTCTCTGGCTATGTTTTGGAGATAGATGGTCTTCTGTGTCATATGGGCTGGATCTATGTACCACCATTGGATGATTTGCGTACATTAGTATTATCCGAGGCTCACCGTACACCCTATTGTGCACATCTAGGTGTCAAGAAGATGCATGCAAATCTTCAAAAGCTCTATCATTGGGCTGGTATGAAGAGGGAGATTTCAGACTTTGTGACTAGGTGTTTAGAGTGTTAGAGGGTCAAGGCAGATCACCAGCATCTAGCAGGGATTCTTCAGCCTAATCTCATTCCATCATGGAAGTGGGACATTATATATAAGGATTTCATAGTTGGATTGCCTATGACACCTCGCAGACACAATGCTATCATGGTGATCATTGATTGGTTAACCAAGGTGGCTCATTTCTCACCTATGAGGTCATCATACATAGCAGCTTCTATAGCCTGAGTCTTCATGCAGGACATTGTGAGACTTCATGGCATTCCTCTCCGTATTATATCGGATTGAGATCCTATTTTTACCTCAACCTTTTGGACATCTTTACTGTTGTCAATCAGGATTGCGCCACTAGCTTGATATGGTATCTAGCTATCCTGTTGAAACATGGAAATGTTCCCGTTGATGGGGTTGAGAACGAATCTCTGGATTCTAGGCCGGTTCCTTTTAGGTTTGGAATATCACTTGCACAAAAAAGGTTGTATATAGGGAAAAGGGAAAAGAGATGACCTAATAGATCCTAACACTATAGGGGTGATACACCAAATCTGACCTA
>MU223407.1:555880-572308 GCA_018584345.1 Thuja plicata | reverse complement strand
TACTTTCCATTCAGCATGCAGTAATTAATCATGAATGTTTCAATTTTTTAAATGCATCAGAAGTACCTTTCACCAATGCAGTCTAAATTTTACCAATTTTAGCATGATGCTAAAATAGGTAACATTTACAACATGATTTAGGTGCTCAACTGAATTTCAATTCAGCATATCATCCTGAGACTGATGGACAGATAGAGCGGGTGAACCAGGTTTTAGAGGACATGTTGAGGATATATGTCATGGAAAGATAGACTCACTGGGAGGACTACTTGTACCTAGTGGAGTTTTCATATAATAATGGATATCACAGTTCCATTGGCATGGAACCTTTTCAGGCATTGTATGGTCATCCTTTCCATATGCCTTTGAGCTGGGACAGATTGGAGGATCGTATTCTTCTTGGTCCTGAGATGCTTTGAGACATGGAGCAGTAGGTAGTGAGGATTCGTGAGCATTTGGTGACTGCACAGGATAGACAGGAGATGTATGTAGATGCTCACAGGGTGGATAGGTAGTTCATAGTTGGAGATAGAGTGTTCTTGAGAGTGCGCCCATGGAAGATTCTGATCCATTATGGAAAGGGTTTGAAGTTGGCACCTCATTTTGTGGGACCATTTGAGATTCTAGAGAGGATAGGACCAGTTGCTTATCGACTTGATTTTCCACCTAGTCTTTCGCGCATCCATGATGTTTTTCATGTTTTAGTTCTTAGGAGATATATACCTGACATTATGCATGTACTTGATTAGAATGCATTATAGGTCGAGGATGGGCAACTAGCTTTGGATCCAATACGTATTTTGGAGCAGCGAGGTGTGATCCTCAGGGGTCGCACCATAGACCAGGTAAGGGTCCAATGGGACCCAAATGATGAGTCTTCAGTGACTTGGGAGGATGCAGCTAGATTACGGGGTTTATATCCCTACTTGTTTATGGGCTTCCAGGAGTAAACCTAATCCTAGGGGGGGTGGATGTAATACCCACTCATGTTTTGGATTTTTAGTTTGTGATGTCGTACTCTTTTAGGCATTGGTTTCAGTTGATTGGCCAAATTCTTTTAGGCTACTTTCATGAGAGCTACTATTCTTTCAGTTGATGGTGATTATAGATCATGATGTTATGGATATTATCATGATGTGATGACTTATTTTTTTATTATATTGTACTTACCCCATACTTGCATGTGTATGGTTATCATGTTTATGTATTTGTTTGCATGTTGTTGTGGTAGAGGAGGGAGACGTAGTTACTTGCTTTGGCGAGATCCACACGTTCGACCGATCCCTATCATTATTTGCGTTATTATATTATGTATGTACATGCGTGTTCTTTTGATGATAGGATTGTAGGTACATGGCATCATCTTCCCTGAATTGGCACAAGTGAGTGTGCCCATAAATATTCATCTCAATGGTAAAGAGGGGAGGTAACATACAGATCTAAAACCCTAACCTAAGCCTAAATCATCCTAATGTTGGATGAGTTTCAGTATGACTACCCTATCCGGATTTGTCTAGGTTGACAGAATCTGAATACCCTTTCTCCTGAGTATGTGTGTGTTTTGTTTGATTATGCTTTCAAGTGATTTTCGGATTATTGAGTGATTTTCCATATTCTATGATTTAATGGATTATAGTTGAATTAATTATTTCATTATATCCTAAGTTTATTTTAAATAATTAATTAAATTGAAATATTGGAATATTTTGATTTAATTAAATATTTAATTGAAAACTATATTAAATGTGCTTATATGATTAATTAAATAATTAAATATTTGGTTGCATGCATTAGTGTGACAAATATTTAATCTAAATTTATTTTCAAATTCAAATATCTCAACTTGTAATTAGGAGTCAAAGTTGAGTTGTGGCAATAAAGTATATTTTATTTATTTAATTTGGATTTACTTTCAATTTTCAAGTTGAGTTCTTTTAGGGATTGACTTGGGAGTTGTCATCAACCTTTGCATGTTTAGGGGAATTTGAATCTCTTTAGGGGGAATTGGTCATTCATTCTCTCATAAAAACTTTTTGAGATTTGGAGAGCTCTTGGTGATTTTGGGTTTTTTTAAGGATTGTGGATTGTTGTGGATCCTTGTTGCTTTGAAGATTTCAGGATTTTCTTGCTTATGTGTGTGCTCAAATCTTCATAGTTGCTAGATCTGTGGTTGAATTGGGCTTGAGGGTTTTCAAATTTACTTTCCTCTTTCAAGCTACATTCTTCTATTCCTTGCATTGGAATCAAGGTAGGTTTCATTTTCCATGTATGGTTTGAGTTGTGTAGATCTGAGGTTTTCAATGTTTATTTAGTGCATGTTTGTTATTTTAGCTTTTAAATAGATTAATTCTTGTTTATATATTTTTGGGTTTTTATAGAAACCCTAGATCTGAATTTCTTTCATTCTATTTGTTCTTAGCATCGTAGGGTTATGCTGTCAAAATTTCGGGAAGAGATTCCCTCTAGATCTCTTAGAAAATGAAAAATTAATCCCTGTTATAGTTTAAACAATAGAGGAAAGTTAACGTATCAATTATTGGTGTTTCAATGTTTTCAGGTGTTTTTTTAACAGCTTGGATTTATCATTTTCATGATTATATATTTCTTAGCATAGTTCAGTTATGCTGTCAAAATTTCATGAAAAGATCTCCTCTAGAACTCTTAGAAAATGAAAAATCAACCCTTACTATAGTCCTAACTATAGGGGAAAAATAAATATTTCTCTTCCTTAGAAATCTCTTGAAAAAATTAAATCAAATGGGAAAAATAGAGTCTCTAATAAAACACAAAGTGAAATAAAAATTCACCAGTAGTAAGAAAGAAAAAAAACTAAAACCCTTTTTACTTTTTGACTTTTCCGTTTTCAGATTTAGAAAATTAAAAAAATAAATAAATTACAAACTGCTTTATTAAAAAAATTCTGTATTAAATTCATTAAAAAAATATTAATATGTTTAATGGGGGGTGGGTCCCAACCCAACCACCCCACGGGTTACCATGGCAGCCGACTGCATAAGCAACCAGTGCTGGTACAAATGTGCGGGGCCGCTTCTTTAAGGGCCGGGGAGTGGGGGCCGCGGTGGACCTGCTCCCTTGTGTAATTTTAATTTGTTTTTGTTTCTTTTTAAAATGAAATTTAATTATTTGTTTTTTTTAAATTTAATTTAAATTTAAATTTATTTAATGTTAATTTAGTTGTTATTAAATGTTAAATTTATAATTAGTATTTTTGTTAATAGTTTTAATTCAATTTGTTAATTATGAATTGAATTGAATATATCAATTTTTAATTTAAGTTAATAGTATTTTTTTATTATTAATTTTTAAATTAATATATAATGAGTATAGTATTATTGATTTTATTAATATATTTTATCCATTACTTTATTTTGAAATATAGTTGTTTAATTTAAGTTAAACAAGTTGATTTCTAACTGTGCAATTATGAGGTGACTCGAGGATTTGGAATTGGATAAATTAATTGAAGTAATTAAGGGATACTTGATTAGATTAGTTAATCACGAGAGGTAGTTGTAAATGGTTTTAATACAAATTACCCTAATTATTTCAGATTTAGTTTCTGATTAGATGAAGTTCACATTTGAGTTGTCTATGGATGATAATATACTTATAGTTCATTTTTCAGTCTTGTAAGACGTTTTTATTCCTATGCATCTGTATGGATCTCTTTTGCTTATATGTATTATTTTGAGGGAATTACATTACCTAGGATGTATACAGAGGCCAGGGGGAAGTGTTTATATTTCTGTCACTTCATGGCGTGTGTGTTATCAGATATTACCCTAAACTGACCATGTGACCCTTTCGATTCTACTATCTGTTTGTGTACCTATGTGACTATTCTTGATTGCGTGGGATACTGGATTTGGGGTACACTAGGTTTGTGACCTATGCTAGATCTGTTAGGATCTTTGAGCCCAAGGTAGGTTACCTAGATGTGTAGTAGGGGGTGCCTTGCAATAAGCTCCGTGTCTGTAAGAGACTACTGGATTGCTTATTGTGGAGTTTATTTAATAAGTGACAACTAAAGACATATTTAGAAATATTAAAATGGATTAATAAGATGTGTCCTTACCCATGCTTGAGTGCTAGTATAGGCTAAGATGGTATTGAGAAGATGTGAGTTGCCCTGCGAGGTACCTGACATAGTTAGTGGCCTTGTCAGTATGAGAGGTCATTAGCTCCGTGTATGGTCACTTAAGTGCCAGAATCCATTGGATTACTAGGATGAGACTTAAGGGTTAGACATCCATGATGACAGATTCATTTGCACAGTCTAGATTTCCTATGTTGTCAGTTGCCTCTGGATTAGTGAGTCTTACCTTTTATGATGATTAGTATTCTGGATTAGAGAGCTATCAGGATCCCCTGCTTAGTGGTTATTCCTTCTTGGCTTTGGATATCTGATTGGGATCTGTTGTTATCTCCTCAGCACAGTGGGGTGGACCTTTGTGGTTTCACACGGATAGGTGGTAGTGATTCTTTACCCATTGAGATTCGACGTCCTTGTACCAGGTGCTTGATGGTTCTTGCAGATGAGCTCTTTATGTTCCTTCATCATTTATTATGTAATTTTATTATTGTAAATCTTGTATTAGAGTATCGCATGTGATACCTAATCTAGAAATTGTAATATTAAGTAGTTTAGAGTGATTACCACATACCCCGCAACATGTGCAGTGGATGTGAGTTTATGGTGGTTTCATGGTTATCCATGAGGATGTGGTTATGGTTATGTAAGTTGTAATTGTTATACTTAATCAGATGGAATCTTTTATTATATTGTTAGTTTTGTTTTTCTTTAAGTAATTCAACATCATGGAACCCTTGAGTCGTGTAATCTATGTGAGTGTAAGACATGTGTATAAATGGTAATTTCTTCCGCATGAATGTATGTTTCTTTATGTTAACTTTAAAAAAAAAATTATTCAGCACACATAGTGACATGTTCTAGGTTAATCTCTCTTGGGTTCCCTGGCAGGGCGTTACAACAAGTGTCAACTAGGCGCGATGCCTTGATGAATAAACAAGAAGCATCTTTTCGTCAAGGGATAGTGCCTACTATCATATCAAAGAGGAAATATCATGTCTTTAACCTAACCTTTAACCTCATCCTAGCCCTGCTAAAGACACGTTGCACTTAGGCACAATTCCTTAATGGAATCAACTTCAATCACCTTTTTTTTAAGGCATTGTGATAACTATTAGATGAACTTTGATCTGAACTGACTTTAACTTGCCACTGACTTAGAAAGAAAAGGGTCTGCCATCATCTAAGAAGAGACACTTAGAAACCTATCATGAAGCCTTGAAGGATAAACCGGCTGCATCTCGCGATCTAGGCATCATGCCTATCTTTGGATGAATAAAGACTTGCACGACACTTGGGTTAAAATAAAAGGCTGCGGGGACTTAGGAACTTGAGGAAAAATTAAAGTGGACCCCGTTAGGACTTAAAGAAATATTAGATAGCCTCGTTGATGAAGACTTAAAACACATGGGTTTAAGTAACTTATGTGACCCAAAAAGGTAACTTGATTTTATAACGAAGACAACATACCTAGGGTTTTTCTTATGAAATGAACCAAGGTTTAAGAAAAAAGCCACTAGGGTTTAAGAACAAGGTTTTAAAAAATTTCACAGACACGAGCATGACTCAAAACCATAAAAATTTTACAGTCCTAATAGTGGCTCTAATTGGGGATGTATGTCTCTTGCAGACATAACAAGATTCCATAATATCAGGGTTAAGAAGACCACCTACAGAAAGGAAAAATACCCTGCAGTAGATAAAAACAATAGGAATATATACAAATGAAAACTTATTTACAATTGACTATTCATGGATTCTGAGAGCTTCAAGAGAAGTAGAACTTCAAGAACTATCCATGAACTAGTGATTCCAAAACATTTCCAGTTAAATCTTTTAAAATGTAAGAATTAGAACCCCACTTACTGTCAATGATATATGCCCCTAACCCGATAGGATCAAACTTACTATGTTTTCCTTTATCCTCTAATCTAAAATTCCACATTAAGACCAAATCAATAGTCTCAATATTTCTCACTATGGTTCTTCTGTCATACAAACTCTTACATTGAAGCTACAATCTGACATTTTGATCATGTGCTTCCCTTCTTGATTCATCCAACTATATCAAGTCATCCAATCTTATTCTCATTTCATCATCCAATTCCTCATCATAACTTTGGACAAACTTGTACATCTACAACATTTTATTTTGTGGCAACCTAGCATGTATACCATATACTAGGTCAAAAGGAG
Organism: Thuja plicata; assembly: GCA_018584345.1. Taxonomy (NCBI): domain Eukaryota; kingdom Viridiplantae; phylum Streptophyta; class Pinopsida; order Cupressales; family Cupressaceae; genus Thuja; species Thuja plicata. The sequence goes on along the minus strand of MU223407.1, from coordinate 566,001 downwards.
CACAACCTATACCCCTTTTCACTGTCACTCTATCAACCCACAATACTTGTTGCAACTTTGAATCCCAAGCTCTTTTGTTCTTATCCAGTATTCTCTTCAGAATTTTAATCAGGCTTTTGTTACTAGATTTAGCTTGGCCATTTCCCCATGGGTGATATGGGGAAGAGTAAGAAATATGGATCCCATATAGTTGGTAGAAATCATTGAATTCTTCAGATCTAAAACACATTGCATTATCTACCACTATTGTCTCTGAGAAACCAAACCTAGTGAGGATGTTTTATAACACAAAGTCAATTACAACCTTGTTGGTGGCTCTTTTAGTAGGAATTGCTTCAACCCACTTAGTAAACTAGTCAGTTGCCACCACCAGAATCCATGAATGACCTCCACTATATTTATTAGGGATCTCACCAATGAAATCCATTCCTTTCTTTTGAAAAGGTGCCTCAACTATGATAGGCTTCAAAAGTAAATTCCCACCAAACTTAAGCTTACTTGCAAATCTCTGGCAAGCATCACATTTTTTGACATAACTTTGGGCATCCTTAAAAATGGTAGGCCACCAAAAACCAGACCTCATAATTTTATGTGTAATAGTATTAGCCATGTAATGTTCCCCAAATGCACCATATGCATTTGTTCCAACAAGTTCTTGGATCTATCTAGTCTACACATTTGAGGAATACCCCTTCATTTCTCCTCCACCATAATTGACCTTGTATTATTGCATACTTATTAGCATGCAATTTAACTTCTCTCTTCCTATTTTCATCCATTTTAGGGGGTAATATCATTTTCTATAGATATCCAATGGTGTCCTTATACCAATCATAGAAATCCATATCACAAATATAAGGCCTTTGCTCTTGTTCTAACATGTTTACATTATTAGCATCCAAAATGCTTTGAGCCATAAGCTTTGCAATTCCTAGGTCTCTGACCAACTTTGTGATCTGAATATCAATATTAAACTCTTGGATTATCTTTATCCATCTACACCTCCTTCCTGAAACTTCATGTTGGACAAGAATGTCCTTCACAGTAGCATTAGGCACATAATAAATTATAGTTTCTCCTAACAAATAACATCTAAAAGCTTTGATAGCCTTGACCAAAGCATACACCTTTTTTCCATGATGTCATACTTCAATTGTGTTGCTTGTAATGATTTATTAAAAAAGGAAATGGGTTATTCAAAACCCTCTAAATTCTTTTGTAACAATATTGTAGCAACAATATTGTATGAAGCAAAGGATAAAATATGCAAAGGCTTACTATAATCAGGTTTTATTAAATAGGGGCATCTTTGATAGCTTGTTTAATACCTGAGAATGCCTTAGATTCTTCTTCATTCCATTCCACCTTAGCTCCTTTCTTCATAATTTTGGAGATAGGGGTACTAATTTCTGCAAAATTTGTAACAAATCTTCTTAAGAAATTTACATTTCCAAAGAAGGACCAAATTCCTCTGACATTCTTGGGCTAAGGGACTTTATCAATAGCAGCAACCCTTTCAGGTTCAATCCTTACTCCATCTTTAGACACAATATGTCCTAGTAGCTTTCTCTCTATGACCCCAAAAACACACTTCTTTAGATTAAAAGAAACCCCATACTCCAAAGCCTTCACAAAAATATTCTCAAGATAACCACAATGTTGATCTACCTTTGTTGAATAGGTTGTAAGATCATTTTGATAGACTACTAAAAACCTTATTAATGAAATCTGCAAATGCCACATCTATGCAGGCTCTCTAAAAATTTTCCCCAACATTTGTCAAGCCAAAAGGCATTCTAACATATACATAGGTACCCCAAGGTGTAGTAAATGCAGTTTTAAATTATTGTGGTTCCTTGACCATAACTTGATTATATCCTTAAAATTCATCCAACATTGACATTAGCTCAGAACCATTGACTCTTTGTAACATGGCTTCCATATTTGGCAAGCCATAGTTATCCTTTAATGAATTAATGTTCAAATTTCTAAAATCTACATAGATTCTAATGTCTCCACTCTTCTTCCTCACTAGAACCAAGTTTTACACCCATGTAGAATCTCTGATAGGTTTTATAATTCCAGCATCTCTCATCTTTTTTAATTCTTCCTGCATTTTTGGTGCCAATGTGGGATTAACATGTCTCAACTTCTGTCTGAAAGGCTTTGTGCCTTCCTTCAAAGGAATCTCATGTTGAACAAGATCTTCTCTATAAGCTTTGAGATCATCATAAGGCCATGAAAAAATATGTTTATACCTTCTGAGAATATCAACTAATAATTTTTTTAAAGTTTAGGAGACACCTTCTTACCAATATACACCTTTTTAGGAGCTTCAATTGTCCCCAAGTTTACCTCCTCCAAATCCTTCAGTCTTTTCATAGTCCTTGTAGATAAGGGCTTGTCCTTATTGTCAAATGTTTTCTCAAGCACAACCAATCCTTTTGGAAGTCTATTTGATTTCATTTGTAGGACTTCCTTCCCAAAAATAGTATCCTTACCACCCAAGGTTTCCATACATCCACTGAAATATATCTCTTTGTTTCCAAAGTTTTCTTCACAATATAAAAATCTTCGGATATCCAAATCATCTTCAAAGACCTGCCAACTTTCAACATTGTTTGGTATGGAAGGCCTGGATTGAACCTCTATTTTGGAGATTCCTGCAAATGTGATATCTTTTGGCCTCAAAGTAATATTGGCCAGGAATTCTTCCATTTTTTCTGACTTCTATCCATCCAATCAATACCAAATGCATCAAAATTTTCCAACTCATCCCAAACAACATTTATATATTTCTTTAGTCTTTGGTCCTTCGAAGCATACTTGGATCTTATTTGAGATGTTACTAATTCAGAGTCTCCAATTACTCTGAGATTTCTTATTTTATGTCTTGAGGATAGCCTTAATCCTATTAACAAAGCCTCATACTCTGTAATATTATTTATACATGTAATCAACAAAGTAAATGAGAATTTGAAGGTCTTACCACAAGAAGCTATCAACAAAACTCCTACACCAGCTCCCTCTTTTGACCTTGCACCATCAAATACATAGTCCATAAGTCATGTTGGTCTGCAAGATTATCCTTTCCCTTAGATAGAAGCATATGTTGACCCTCTCCTTCAACCTTCTAATCTTGCACTTGAAAAGATCCAATATCAGTATCCAAGAAATAATTCATACTATCATATTCATTTTCCTCAATCATGTGAGGAGTCCTAACTTCCTGGGACACTTTAACATTTTCACTTGAAATATTGAAATTTGCAAAGGATAAGCCACACTAAATACTTCCTCACATTGATGCACTCCATTTTCTAGATAACAACATTCCACATTTGAGAAATATCAACCACTAGGACACTCATTGTCAGCATTTTGTAAAGATAATCAGCCAACCTATAAGGCAAAGCATTAATAGTACCTATGATAGGTATTTCTCTAGAATCCATTGCCCAACATCTTCTGTGAGGAGTATCAACCTGCAATCCCATTGACTTCATTATCTTTGCAAGCATAGCAATGTTAGATGCTCATGAATCTATCATGCATGTTTTTAGCATCTTACCTTTGATGACCAAAGTCAAGAAAAAGGGATCCACAGTTCCCAAGGGAGTATTTACATGATTTGTATTCAAATAAATCTGAGGTATCTTAGAAATCATTTCTTCTGACTCTTTCCCCTTACTTTCAAACTTATCTTCTATATTTCTCATTTTCTCTTTTCCTTCTAGCTTCTTAATCCTTATGGAAGAAATGCTATTTACCCATGTCAAAGTACTTTCTTTATGTTTCTTAATCCTCATCATTTCCAATAGTGGAACCTTGGTAGTGATTTGTGATAAAAATTTCCCCATATCAATAGGGGTGTATTTTATATCAGATATGTCTTGTTTCATAGTAACTGTAACCACCCTAACTTGGTCTAATCTAACTAGAGACCCTATTTTTCCTAAATGTGATCATACCCTCAATTATGTCAATCCAACTATTTGATTATTGGTATAATTCATCAAAAATCAAATTAATCTCCTAAAATCAAAGTGATTTCATCACTACCTCACATTAATTACCTTGGCCTATTTAAATCAAATCAACCTAATTAAATCCTTGGCTAAATTAATTAATTAAAAGGAATTAAATAAAATCTCTAAATACAACTCAACACTTGAACATGGAAAGTAAATCCATGAACCAATGATATTTCACTCACATGGATCACCAAAGATTCAATCCTCACCTCTCCTAACAAGTTGATCTCAACCACTGATTTTCCAAATTCTTCCATAAAAGGATTGAATTCAATTGCACTCTTATGTTGTCATTTTGTTTCATGATTTCAATAGCTAATTAGATAACCTCCCTTTTATGCTTTAATTAATCCTTACATCATTTCTAGTATGAATTTCATGATAGATAGCTTCAATTTCTCAATGAATCTTCCATTCTAGGACTAAATGTGTCACTAATTTAATGCATAATGTGAGGGGAATTTATAGCTTAAATCATATTGTTTCTAGATAGGAAGCAATATGTCAATTCCCATGGTTTCCTTATTCTTTTCAATTTATTTCCATATTTCTAACCACTGATGCAATGACATATTGCAGTGCTGTGTTTCAGATTATAGGTATATAATTCACACACACATTTATGATGCCCATCGTGGGGCAGAGCCCCAGGTTTCTATTCATTTTTTAGCTAATTCTTCATATTTTTGTTTTTGTTCTTGAGGCAGACTCACATTTGGAAGAAAAAGATTACATCTAGGAAGGAAGCTTGCATCCGGTAAATCCTGCATCGCATCCAGTAAATACCAAATCACTTCTGGTAAAGGCTCGCATTTAGTTAATTCCATATCACATTTAGGATAAATGATCACATTTAGGATCTTTTCTCGCATTGAGTGATTCTTGGATCACATTTAGGAAGTGAAATCACATTTGGTAAATTTTAGAGTCGCATTTGGTTAGATTAATGACATGATTGATGAATTTGATGACTAATCAGCTGACTTTGCATTTTTTTGGATGAAGGTTATTGTTTGATAAGCCTAATGAGTTCTTGCAGGATGCTGTTGAAGACTTCCTTGGCGAAGGAGATGGAATGAAACTACTAAAAAGTGGTTTTGTAGGTTTCCTTATGCGTTCAACCAAACTTTTTTTTCCAATTCTAGGAGCGTAAGACAATTTCTCTCCAATTTGTAATTTGATTAGAGAAGTATGCTCTTTTCCTTCATGGAAAATTAGAACCTCAAACATCAAGTTAGTGTTGAATAGGAATTGGGGAAATAAACTTAATTGCTCAAAAGTGTTTTGGTTAAATTATTTTATAGGAAACTAAATTTAAAATTTGAATTTGATTCTTAGTCCAACTAGAGGATTATGCTCTTTTCCCAAGTTGGAAAATCAGAAACTCGAGATGGGGGACAAAGTTTTGAGTTTGAAAATTTGAGGGACAGAACTTGCATGGCATGTTTGATGGGATAAAATGGCATGGATAGGAGATTATTCACTTCTTCCTCATGAAGAATAAGAAATATAGACTCCTAAGTTGTCAATCCTCTTTACTGCTTTTAACTTTAGAGGACTTTCCGATTGAGGAAAAAATCTCCCAGGAATGACCCAAGTGAGGAAAGATGAACACCAACCCTTCCATCTCACTATAATCAAAATGCTTCCTTGAGGCCAAAGTCTCAGAAGATGTAATTGGTTTTGTCCTTGGAATTTTGACTATCATTCCTTGGACATACTTGCATGTGTGTAGAGTGGGGCCTCTTGAATCTTGCTTGCGAGGCTACACTCATTTACGTACTCATAGGGCTATATGCCTTAATTTTTCCTTGTGAAATTTTGTGGGGGACAGTTGTGAATGGATGCCTAGATTAAAACACTGTAGTTAAGACCACTTGATTCATCTCTGAAAGGTGATTATCTTAGTGTAAGGAAAATAGTAATTGCCCCAAGATACTTGTCATTTTGTGCCCTCACTTTCATTTGGAATCGGATAATATGGCATCATGACTAGATCCATTGCATGCTTGGTGATGGTCATATTTTGATTATCATTTGAGTGTGTACCTAGCTCTACTAGCAAATATTTTCATGTTGCACCATAGATTTTAGGGAATATGTGTTTTTGGTCCTTAAACAACTTGCTTAATGTGTCAAAATTGAAATAACAAGATAAACACCCTCAAAAAATTAGTATTTTGACATTCACAGATATTTATGCTGCTTAAAAACACTATGGAATTCATGAGATAGACCCTGGAATCAAAAAAAAATTCACGTCCTTCAAAACAAAGTGGAAAACTTAGAAAAATCCATCAGACGGTCGCATCTGGAAATTCCTAGCTTGCATCTGGGAAATAGAGTCCAATTTAGGAAGAACAATCTCGCATCCCTTATATCTAAGATCACATTTGATAAGTCACATCTCAGATAGAGGGTACTTGAACATGTGTCAGACTCAGAAACTTTTCAGTTTTGGATACCCTTTTTGCTTGTCAATCAGAATATGTTGTTCTTGCTAGTCCTCATAACATTGTTTTTCAACCTAATTGGAATTCTACCTTGCATGTTATTTAGGGTTGTCACAACTGATCCCAAATCACGTTGTCATGTCACTAAAATATATTCTTGCTTCCCAGCTCACTATCAGGGCATTCTAACCCTCTAACGCTGAAATCAATCACTTCAAACAATCAAACTCACATTCACCATAACTTGGAAAAAACAAATTTGGACAATTCAAAAATTCCTTTTGGCACAATTGGAACACTTTTGACAAAATTTATACCTTTCTTTCATGATTAACACAAGAAAGAATCAATACCTTGCGGATGATTCAAAAAGACCTCCAAGATTACTTAAATTTCAACAAGGAGAGATATGTTCAAATCCTCTCTTTGATCAAGACTCACCCAACATGGATATACCACAAAGAGAATGGAGTGTTTCCTTTGAGGAATATGACCAAGATGATAACCAAGGCAAAATATAAATTCAAGAAGAGAGAAATAATGACCATCCTGTGTTTGATTCAAAAAGTGATGAGGACATATCTAGAAGAAGAATACAATAAACTCAAACAAAGTAGGAAGTTTCAAATGACCTTGGAGAAAATAATTGGGGAAGATAAAGAAAAATACTTTCTTCACCTATATTATCTTGGATTCAAACTTCCCAAGGACTATGATGTTGAATATTTTAAGGAACAAGAGGTACAAACACCCATCTCCATTCTTTTGAAACAACTATATCAAATACAAACGGAACTCGCAGCACTCAAGAAAGACAAGACTAAACCAAAATCCATGAATAACCTCCACTATATTTATTAGGGATCTCACCAATGAAATCCATTCCCCGCTTTTGAAAAGGTTCCTCAACTGTGATAGGCTTCAAAGGAAATTCCCACCAAACTTAATCTTACCTGCAAAACTCTGACAAGCATCACATTTTTGGACATAAGTGTGGGCATCCTTGAAAATGGTAGGCCACCAAAAACCAGACCTCATAATTTTATGTGCAATAGTCTTAGCCATGTAATGGCCCCCACATGCACCATATGCATTATCTACCACTCTTGTCTCTGAGCAACCAAACCTAGTGAGGATGTTTTATAACACAAAGTCAATTACAACCTTGCTGGTGGCTCTTTTAGTAGGAATTGCTTCAACCCACTTAGTAAAATAGTCAGTTGCCACCAGAATCCATGAATGAACTCCACTATATTTATTAGGGATCTCACCAATGAAATCCATTCCCCACTTTTGAAAAGGTGCCTCAACTGTGACAGGCTTCAAAAGTAAATTCCCTCCAAACTTAAGCTTACCTGCAAATCTCTGGCAAGCATCACATTTTTTGACATAAATTTGGGCATCCTTGAAAATGGTAGGCCACCAAAAACCAGACCTTATAATTTTATGTGTAATAGTATTAGCCATGTAATGTTCCCCAAATGCACCATATGCATTTGTTCCAACAAGTTCTTGGATCTATCTAGTCTACACATTTGAGCAATACCCCTTCATTTCTCCTCCACCACAATTAACCTTGTATTATTGCATACTTAATAGCATACAATTTACCTATTCTCTTCCTATTTTCATCCATTTCAGGAGGTAATATCATTTTCTATAGATATCCAATGGTGTCCTTATACCAATCATAGAAATCCATATCACAAATATAAGGCCTTTTCTCTTCTTCTAACATGTTTACATGATTAGCATCCAAATTGCTCTGAGCCATAAACTTTGCAAGTCCTAGGCCTCTGACCAAATTTTTGATTTGAATATCAATATTAAACTCTTGGATTCTATTTATCCATCTACACCTCCTTCCTGAAATGTCTTGTTGGACCAGAATGTCCTTCACAACATTATTAGGCACATAAGCAATTATAGTTGCTCCTACCAAATAACATCTAAAAGATTTGATAGCCTTGACCAAAGCATACACCTTTTTTTCCATGATTTCATACTTCAATTCTGCTGCTTGTAATGATTTATTGAAAAAGGAAATGGATTTTTGAAAACCCTCTAAATTCTTTTGTAACAATATTGTAGCAACAATATTGTATGAAGCAAAGGATAAAATATGCAAAGGCTTACTATAATCAAGTTTTCTTAAAATAGGGGCATCTCTGATAGCTTTTTTAATACCTGAGAATACCTTAGATGCTTCTTCATTCCATTCCACCTTAGCTCCTTTCTTCAACATTTTGGAGATAGGGGTACTAGTTTTTGCAAAATTTGTAACAAATCTTCTTAAGAAATTTACTTGCCCAAAGAAGGACTGAATGCCTCCAACATTCTTGGGCTGGGAGACTTTATCAATATCAGAAACCCTTTTAGGGTCAATCCTTACTCCATATTTGGACACAATATGTCCTAGGATCTTTTCCTCTATGACCCCAAAAACACACTTCTTTGGATTAAAAGAAACCCCATACTTCAAAGCCTTCACAAAAATATTCTCAAGATGACCACAATGTTGATCTTACTTTGTTGAATAGGTTCTAAGATCATCTTGATAGGCTACTAAAAACTTATGAATAAAATCTGCAAATGCCACATCCATGGCTCTCTGAAAATTTTCCCCAACATTTTTCAAGCCAAAAGGAATTTTAACATATACATAGGTACCCCAAGGTGTAGTAATGCAGTCTTGAATTGTTGTGGTTCCTTGACCATAACTTGATTATATCCTAAACATATATCCAACATTGACATTATCTCAGATCAAGTGACTCTCTATAACATGGATTCCATATTGGGCAAGCCATAGTTATCCTTTATTGAATTAATGTTCAAATTTCTAAAATCTACATAGATTCTGATGTCTCCATATCATCACAAGACCATGCAAAAACATGCTTCTACCTTCTAAGAACATCAACTAACATTTTTTTAAGTTTAGGAGACACCTTCTTACCAATATATACCTTTTAGGAGATTCAATTGTTCCCAAGTTTACCTCCTCCTAATCCTTTGGTTTGTTCACAGTCCTTGTAGATAAGGGCTTGTCCGTATTGTCAAATGATTTCTCAATCACAACCAGTCCTTTTGGAAGTCTATTTGATTTCAGTTGTAGGACTTCCTTCCCAAAAATAGTATCCTTACCAACCAAAGTTTCCATACAATCATCGAAATCCATCTCTTTGTTTCCAAAGTTTTCTTCACAATATAAAAATATTAGAATATCCAAATCATCTTCAAAGACCTGCCAACTTTCAACATCATTTGGTATGGAAGGCCTGGATTGAACCTCTATTTTGGATATTCCTACAAATGTGATATCTTTTGGCCTCAAAGTAATAAGAGAAGTATGTTTGCAGTCAATAAATTAGGTTCTAGAGTAGTAATATTCCAATACTGTTAAATAATAATTTATGACTTATGTGTGATATGTAGTTCAATTTATATCTTCTAACTTCCAAGAGTAAATTGAATCTTAGGGGGGGTGTAATACCCCTCTAACCCTAATATAAGTTTTCTATTTTTGGAATGAAGTAAGATCTTTAGAAGTTTTCTTATAGCTTAAGTTGTTCATGATGCTTGTTTGATCTATTCCTATAGTTTGTTTATGTAATATATATATATATATATA
>MU223407.1:506808-520601 GCA_018584345.1 Thuja plicata | reverse complement strand
GTGTGTATTGCTGTGAAGATCTATCTATCGAATTCATTTATATATTCAATCAAAAATTCAATAATCTATTACAGTTTCATATTTATGATCCATTGTTATCAGTTCTAAATAACTTTCAAGTTCTCTTTTGCCAAACTTTGAAGGGATTAGAAGTTGGAGGATCTTGTTATCTGCTATAAAACACCTTGGAGCTTGAAGACATAGTTCAAGGAAAAGGCTCACCAGCCTAGGTCCTGCAGAGCCTAAATTGCAGAGGTAGTAGCCTTTTCCCTAAGGCTATACCTGTTAGTTGGTCGATACAATTGGTTTTCCTAGCATTGGGTAGGCAAACCCATAGGAATCCCAATCTGTAGTTTCAAGTACCAACAGGGGTTGGGGCCAAGATTGGCTAGTACTAGGGTAACCCAAGGGGTGAGGGCTATGCGATGACACTCACCTAGCTTGTAGCTTAGAGATGCTACCAATGTTGATTATTTCCTTTGTGGTCCTTGTGATCTTCTTGTGTTTTCAGTTGTGTTATGTTTTGGGAAGGGCTATCATCAGCTTAGTAGTAACCTAGTTGTTACCTTCTTGCGTGGACCTTGTCTCCTAGCACGGGGGAGTGGAATCTTTTTGGATCCACATGGTTGGGTGGTTAATCTTTATGATATCAAGGTACTATTTGTGGGCTGATGGATGTTCCTGGCTTTTGTTCCTTCCAGATTTTTAGTTCTGAAGACTTCTTATTGTATATGTAAAGATGTACTTATGCATGTGCATTCTTGTAATAATAAGCTCTTGTAAGGAAATAATTAGATCTGATGATATGATGTATATCAATGTAAATCAAAGTAATGTATAAGGGAATGTGTAGATCTAGGTAAAAGGAAAGGGAAAAGATTATATGTTATCAATATGAAAGGATAATTGTTTAGGGTATTTATTCACGTATCTTTTATTACTTTTTGCTATCCAAGATATGATCTTAGACTTAGTATGAAATAATTTATTTATGAATGAATGTGTTATCTCTTGATGTAAGGTTGTGGAAAATTATTATAAATTAATGAATCAATGAATAAGATAGCTATAGAATTCAATATTGGATTATGTTTACTATGTACCTCAAATGCGTATGGAATAATATAGTATATAGGGTATTTCTTATCTATTGAATGTTTATCCCTAACCTGAATGCTTAATGAGTAGTATAAATAATGACATAAGTTTATTAAAGGATAACTTATATAGATGCATGATTAAAATATTAGGAATGATGGTAAGATTATCCCTGTAACTTAATGTTAAAAGTAAAGGAATAAATTGGTAAACTTATATTAATCTATCAATGCCTTAATGGATAAATGAATATATTAGATTATGTTTCTTGAATAGTAGTATTAGGGAACCTGTGAGGACTTAGATTAGTTGTAATATTTCATTGAAAAAAAATATTCACATCTCTTAGTAGTAGTTGGCTTGTCCTCTTGGGTTCCCTGGTGGGGTGTGACATCTTGGTATCAGAGCCCTAGGTTTCCACACTGGGAACTATGGGACTCATAGCTCACGTATGCATAACGTTGAGTATTTTATCTTTGTATCTTTTTGGATTTCATCTTTATGCTATAAAAAAACTTGAATCTTAGGAAATGAAGGTTGTGTTTCTTGTAGTTATGTTACATTGTCTTATAAGGGTACACCGATTCCTCTATGATTGAGTTATATTATAACTTACGTTTTTGCATTCTGAGATCAATGATGTGTTAAATTAATGCTTTCTATAAATAGAATGTTAAGGAATTCCTTAGACTTATGTGTGTCATCTTCTTGTTGATAAATGACATTTTTATCTCCAGGAAAGCCAAAAGTAAATGGATACTCGATGTTTTAATTATGGTAGTAGGTAATATTATCTCCTGACCCTGCCTATAATATATTTTATAGAAATGTTGTGCACTCTATCTTCTTATAAATGCCCAGTTGACTTCTATATATCCTACTCAAGGTATCTTAGAAATGAATTGCTTTTGCACCTTTAATGTGAAGAAAGAAATGATTCTGGTAGTACTTGTTTTATTCTTATAGGACTGAAATGGTAATAATAAAAATACATGGCAACAATCAATAATAATAAATAAATTAATAGCTCTAGCAAAAATAAATGATAATAAGTTGGGCAACAATCAATGATAATAAATAAATGATTTGTTGACATATAATTAATGGCTCTTCTTTTTCACGACCGAAGATTTTCTCCATGGATAGTTTGGATCTACAAGCGAAATTCTTCTCTTATACTAAATATGCACTCAAATCTAATAATGGCAGTGCGATCTGAGATGTCCAGGTTGAGGATGAGCTCCATGGTTGGAAATGTGTTTCTAAATATCATTGAATCTCAAGGAGGGTACCCTCTATTCCCTTCTCCCTACAGATGTCCAACAGATTTCATACTTTATCCTCTTCCCTTGGGATCTTTTCTGGGGCTTCTCCATGGGGGAGGTTGTTTTCATCACAGATTAATGATGGCATCCGAATGGAAAAACAAGGTATTTATTTTCCTCTGCATCGATGCAATATGAATCCTAGGTCAAACCATGATGGTTTTTCAAATAGAATTTAGAGAAACAACATGGGGGCTTCTCTCCTTCCCAAAATCACAGTGATACGGTCATGCGGGGATCTGAGGATTTGGTAAATCAGTGCCTAGCTTCATCTACAGGTATGCTATATTCTCCACCACATAGAAGAATTATTGATAAGAATGGTAAAATTAATAATATAAAAAATAGATTTGATGTTGGGAAGGCTGTGGAATCCTCTAAAAATATTAGACCTAACCCTATGGAACTAGTGATTAAACATGGTTTGGTGAATAGACAACAATAGATGTGTTCGGAGTATGGTCTAGTTTGTAGATGGAAAGGCATTGGGGCTTCAGCAGAGATAATAGTAAAGTGGATAAAGGATCAACTCTATGATGAGGTATGCATTACGATCCTCCAAGAAAATTTCCTTTATGTAGATTTCTCGAATGTCTCACTCAAAGAGAAACTTCTGTCGTGGGGTTTCCCCAATTTTAGGGACTTAGGGTTTGTTACCCTAGACTGGTTACCCTTTTTTAATCTGTTAAAATTAAAGAATTTTATGGTAGAAAGAGTGATTAAATTAAAAAATCTTCCTATTGAACTATCTGATGATGACTCGGTAAGGGAAATAGATAATGATTTAGGGAAATTTGTAGGTTTTGTCAATTTTGACTATGCGCATTCGAAGAGACTCATCATTGTTCGTATGGATATTAATGCTCCAATCCCCCCTTTGGAAGTATGCAGTGGTGTAGGTTTGGTCATTATCTTTCCCAAAATCTTTAATGGGGATTTTGAGGATCTTGGCATCCCTAGGGTGGATCCACCAAAAGTTAGTTAGACAGAAAAAATTTTTGACCTACCCCAGGATGCCCTTCCGCCTTTAAATCTTTCAAACCATGTTAATATTAGACTTAAGGAGGTAAAGGAATACAATATAGATTTTTTACCCAACATAAGGGGTTTCAACATAATCAGCCAAAAGGATAAGCTTGACTCTTCTTTATCCTTACGTCCCCTTAAGAATACTTGTCTGAATAGTGGGAATGAAGTGGGTTCCCATGTTCATTCTGGATCAAAGGAAACTATTTCTTCTCATCTCAACTCTTTGGAGACTTGTGATGATGGTGAAACAGACATTTCATCTTTTCTTCCCGCTTCATTGAACCCAACACCAAGAGTAGAAAGCCCAGGTGACCCCTTTACTGATGAGATAGAGGATGCAAACAAAGTCATGGAAGAGGTGAGGATTATCCTCGAATATTTAGGTGAGAGTCTTGTAGAAGAATTGATAGATAGATTTATGGATGAAATTTTTGATGAGGAGGAAGTTGACAGGCAAAGATAATTCCTGATTAAGGAATGTCTGGCGCCTGACTCCCTTCTCACAAAAGAAGAGTTTGGGATTTTTTTAGCAGAGGAGGATAAACTAAATGAGGATATTGACCCTTGTCTAGGCTTGGATTCTTCTTTGCCTAGCAAGGCTTTTCCTGAATGTGCCAAAATCCTACAGAAGCGAGGAAGGAAATCCTTTAATGAGTTACCATCTCTAGCAGGGTCAGCAAATGGCCAGGTTAAACTTACTGATATTTTTAATGCAGCAAAGGGGAAGTTCCTTCCCAAGGCATTATGAATCTCATAACATGGAATGTTAGGGGCATGAATGCCCTTAAAAAATAGCGCATTATTTTGCGCTATATTTCTAACTTTAATCCATATATTATCTTATTACAAGAAACCAAATAAGACCTTTCTGGATGTAATATACTTAATAAAAAATTGGGTGTGAGAGAAATATGGGGTGCTCCAGCTTTTGGAGCCTCAGGATGTGTATGCTGTATTTGGGACCCAAGATCTGTTACTCTCTCAGGCTTAGAAGAACACACTAATTGGCATTATGGTAAGGTTTCTAGCCATAGATCAAACATTAAATTCTATATTATGAACACATATGGACCTATTCTGAGTATAGATAAGGAAAGAGTGTGGAAAGAAATTGAAATGAAATTTAAGGAATTTGGTCAAGATACAGTAATAATAGGTGTTGATTTCAATATGATCACTATGTTATCAGAAAAAAGAGGGGGCTCTATCCTTCTATCTAAATCTTCCATGAAATTCAATGACTGGATCAACAAGAATCAGCTTTGTGAAATAGCCACAACTGATGAATTTTACACTTGGAATAATCGAAGGAAAGGATTTAGTTTTATAGCTGAATAATTAGATTGTTTCTTTGTTAAAGGAGATTTTTCTTTACTCCCATTTACATTATCAGCTAAGGTTCTTCCATTTTTAGGCTCTGACCATTTTCTAGTAGAATTAAAAATCTTAACAGACAAATGTCTAGGAAACTATCCTTTTAAATTTGAACAAATGTGGCTAAAAATGAAGGTTTTTTAGAAATGATTAAAGAATGGTGGGAGGAAATTGTAATCACAGGGTCTAAGCTCTATCAAATAGTTAACAAACTCAAAATGATTAAACTTATATTGAAATCTTGGAATAAAGCAAGTTTTGGCAATATTTTTGAGACTAAATTCTCACTTGAATCTGAAATGAAATCCTTAAATGAAAAAGTCATGATAAAGGGTATGGACTTCGCCCTTTATGAAGAGGAAAGACAACTATTAAATAAATATGAGGATGTATTAGCCAAAGAAGAGATCTATTGGAGATAGAAATATAGGGAGACATGGAACACAAAAAAAATTCACAATAGTACAAAGCAATGTAGAAGTATTAATAGGATTACTTCTATCAGAGGGAAAGGAAATAATTGGGTGGAGGATCTGAAAGAGATAGCCAAAGAAGCTATGGATTACTTTAAGGAGATATACCTTAAGGAAGCTTTTCCTAATGTAGATATTAGTTTTTTGGATAACATCCCTAAGGTTATTTCTAAAGAACAAAACTAGTTTCTCTTGGCTAGATTTTCAAAAGAGGAAGTTGAGGCAATCCTGAAAAAATGAACCCAGATAAATCACCAGGGCCAGATGGCTTCCCAACATGTTTTTTTCAGAAGTGTTGATCCTTTATAGGAGATGAGATTACTATTTCACTAGATGGTATCACGAATTTGGGGAACTTACTTAAAGAGGTTAATAATGCCTTCATCACCCTAATACCTAAAAAAGAAAACCCAGAAACATTCAATGATTTTAGACCTATTGCTCTTTGCAATACCTTATATAAAAAAAATTCTAAAATTATGGCGAGTAGACTCCAAAAACTTCTCCCATATATCATAAGCAAGCAACAGTCTGGTTTTTTCCCAAGTTGTTCAATTTATGATGGTATTATTATTTCCCAAGAAGCAATGCATTCTATTAAAAACAACAAAAAACCGAGTTTTCTTATTACGTTATACATAAAAAAAGCATATGACAAGGTTGATTGGGTTTTTTTAACAAATTGTCTGTTAGCTTTTGGTTTTGACAAAAGGTGGGTAAACCTAATTAAAACTTGTATCTCTACCCCTAAACTTTCCATTCTAGTCAATGGATCTCCTCAGGGATTCTTTGGAATCTCTTGAGGTATCTGTCAAGGGGATCCGCTATCCCCTTTCCTCTTTATAATAATGGCAGATCCCTAGGTCAGAGTATTAACAAAGCAAGTATTGATAAACATATTCAGGGCATCCAAATAACTAGTGGGATAGATGCTATTACTCACCAAAATTTTGTGTATGATACAATGTTGTTTGGGGAGAGCTCTGCTCAAGAGGCCAGAGAAATTAAAGTCATTCTAGACAGGTATTCTTCCACTTCAAGATAGGAAATTAATAAGGATAAGTCAGATCTTCTTTTTCAATACTGAAATATCTCTCACAAATGACATGTGTAATATTTTAAATTTTAAAAAAAGTTCCCTTCCTTGCAAATATTTAGGATTATATATGGATCAAGATTCTAGATCATCTACTGGATGGAATCTCACAATAGAGAAAACAAAAGGTAGAATGGCATCATGGAAATGTAAATGTTTGTCTTCAGCTGGGAGAACCATCATGATTCAATCTATTCTCTTAGCCATCCCTCTATACCAATTAGCTTGCATTAACCTCCCAGATAAGCAACGCAATGAACTTAATAAAATAATGAGATCTTTCTTCTGGAAAGGGGCAACAAATAAATAGAAAATTTCCCTTCTTGCATGGGATAAGGTGTGTATGCCTAAACATGAAGGAGGGATGGGAATCAGAGACCTAAAATTTTAGAGAAAATCCTTTGGAGCTAAACTTGTTTGGAAATTGATAAACTCACCTAACCTCAAATGGGTAAAGATATTATCACACAAATACTTAAACCAGCCACACCCTATTAATATTTTAAGAGGATCTAATCCCCCTAGAGGTTCAAGGATATGGAACTTTATGTTGGACTGTAAATCAATTATTCAAGACAAGCTCTCCTGGAAAATCAGTCAGGGAAAGGATGCTTTGTTTTGGTCTGACTCATGGGAAGGACATCCTGCCATTTCTCATCTTGGACATTGGTCCATATCGAGAAATATTATGGAGGCATCTTGGGGCACTAAGGTTAAGGATTATGTAACTTTTGATAAAAATTCTAAGTATGGCTGGAAGTGGAAGGATTGTCATGACCTTTTTTAAATCTAGAGGAGGAAGGAAAAATTAAATCAATTGTGGCAACTAGAAAAACAATTTTTAAAAGACAAGCAGATAGACTTATATGGGATGGTAATAAAACTAGTCGATACAAAATCAAAGATGGTTATAATTGTATTGTCGGAAAATGGAAACACTTCCATTGTAGACTGGTTTAACCTTCTGAGTAAGTAGTTTTGGGGTCATGTCAAGCACCTTGAATGGGTTCCTGATTTAGACCTGGCTTTCCCCCTGTTCTTCCCCAATTATTCACCTCTCTCTAGCTAATTTCTAGCATTATGGACTGCAGATTTGAGATCTTTGACCTCAGGGTCAAGGTCCACCTTTTAGGTCTATTTAAACCTTGACCCTGACCTAGGTCAAGGTCGACCTCACCTCTGACCTAGGTCAAGGTCAACCTCAACCTTGACCCAGGGTCCAGATTTTAGGGTCCCATAGTTTTCGGATGTCGATCTTTGAAAAATTTAATTCCATCTTTTGGGTCGGCTGTTCCAGGTTCCGAAGTGATGATTCCTAAATTATATTTAACATAGGTCCTCTCCTAGGGGTAAAGGATTTAATGAGAATTTAATTCTCCTATGTTGGCCTCCTTAGAATATTTTTCCCTAATTTCATATAAAAGGAAGCTTTCTCCTCTCATTTTCTCTAAGAGATATTGAGAAACTAAGTCCTCTATTGAAGCCTAAGAATCATTGAGCAATTGAGAAGCATTATCAAGTGAAGTTCAAGCAAGCTAAGGAGAAATATTTGAAGCAATCATCTATCCATCATTCATCAAAGAGATCCATGGGAGGCCATTGAAGGATTCAAGCTACATAGTGCCTTTTTTGGTGATCTCTCCATCCATCTTCTTCCAAGCCTCTTCATACTCAAGAACCCATTCAAGATTTGGTGTTGGAGATCTACAAGAAATTTATTGAAGACATCCTACATTCTAAATTATATATCCATTGGTGCATACATACTTGTGGATTCAAGGATTTGAATCCTCCACAAGGACTTTTATAAGCAAGGTGAATTTATGCATTTACTTTGTTTACTTCTACAAATTCAATTATATATTTGAGGTTAATTCCAAAACTAGGGTTTGACTAAGGAAAACCCCTCCCCCCCAACAAATAAATCTCTTTTTCTTGCACGTATAGGTTCAGGATTGAAGATTTGAACTCATATCTGGATACCCTTTTCAGGGAACTATCGATATTTGCGAATAGATTTTCTGTCAGACCTGTGCAGGTCAGGGTCAAGATTATTGGGTCAGGGGTGAGATTAGTGGGTCAAGGTCTTCCTTTTTCATAAGACAGTGTCAAATTGGAAAAATATTTATGGGTTTTGTTCATCTCTGGATTTCGGTTCTGGGTCATACTTCAGATTTTCCAGAAATAGAGTACAGACCTCAGAAAATAGCATTCTTCAGATCTGGAATTCTTTAAGGTTGGTTCTTCCTCTCATTCTTTTCAATTAATGATATATATGATATTTCATTAATCATTAAACATAATTTAAGATCTTCTTCCTTACTCTCATTTCCAAATGGTTGATTCATTTATGTATTGATCCTTCTCTTGGGTTAATCAACTTGGATCTTTTATTTGTGCATTTAGGGATAAAAGAGGAACATCTTATCTACTTTCCTCCTATATGCTTAATCACATTAAAATATCACATACATCAAAATTACAATTAAATGTAAAGGTTAAGGAAATATAGCACCCCTATTCAAACATACAATCAATTTTCTTACTTTACATTTTGGTGAACCCGCAATAGACAACTCTTTCTTTTTGGTGTTAGATTTACATGTTTATGCTAGATCTTGCATTTTCTTTCAATTATATTTAAAATTAATAAATCAAAATCTTGTGTTAGTTAATTTGCATTTCATTGGTGTATGATCTTTACCACTTCTAGTCCTACATATAGCATCCCAGTTAGAAGAAGCCGTAGACTTATGGGTTCCTTTGATCCCAAGTCTTCCTCTCCTTTCCTTAGGATCCCAGATGATAATCTGATAACTCATGATTCCAATCCTTTTATGGAGCATAACTCTTCTCACTCATCTCATGATGAGGATGATGCCTTAAGAGTTCCTCCTGAAGAAGTGCAAAATCTCTCAACCGAACTTGATAAAATGGGAAATTGGCTTATCCAAGAAAACCATAATCAAGATTCCATCCAAGCTATAGACGCTCTTAAGAAATTCCTCTGTAATAATGATCAAGGTGTTAACTTCTTGCATGGTCTTACTCATCTTGTGCATTCGAATGTTAAACCTTTAGCTCAAGAGGCTCAAGAGTTAGGATATACACCTCCTTTCACTAGTCAAGGACCTTCTTCCACTCCTAGCATTCCTAATTATACTCCTCCTCTAATGACTACATCTATCCCTATTGCATCTATTCCTGTGAGTGCTCCACTAATATCTCTACCTACCTCACAACCTTCATATCATAATGTGCCTTTTAATTATTCTAATCCCCTTCCAACTGTGGTTCCTAATGTTCCACCGATTGTGTCTTCTATTCTTGCTGCTTCCTACACTTTTCCTTGTGTTCCTAACATTTCTATACCACATGTTTCCTCTAATGATTCCACGATTATTAGTTTGGTTTAAATTGTGTCATCTTTACAACAACAAATTTCATCCTTAACCCAATCCAATTTTAACATTCCTACATGCGACATGGGTAGTCCTTTATCCTTAGACATCATTCATGCTACTGTCCCTCAACAAGCCGATATGCCTCATCTTGAGAATTGCAAAGGTAAAGGTGATCCTGTCACTCATGTTAAAACATTTCAAATCCTTTGTAGTGATTATGCTCATGACCATAGGATTTTAGCTAAATTATTTGGTAGAACTTTTTGTGATAAGGCTTTGCAATGGTATTGTTCTTTACCTCCTTATTCAATTGATTCTTTTCCTAAAATTGCTAATACCTTTATCCAACAATTTCAAAATAACATTGGTCCACAAGTTTCCTTAACTGATTTAATGCATTGTAAACAAAACATTAAGGAAAATTTGACTAATTTCAATGGTAGATTTAAGCATTTGTATGCTCAGATTTCTTATCCTATTCCTGATATTGATATTCAACACATGTTTATTCAAAATTTACAAAAGGATATTAGAGCTAAGATTTTGCTTACTAAATTTACCTCTTTTCAACAAATTTGTGCAGCACTTCACCATTATCAATTACAAGTGAGTCAATTTGAGAGAAACACTCCAATGGCTCTTGTTCCCGTTGATAAGAGTGACAATTCTCCTAATTGTAATAAGTTTCAGAAACCTAACAATTATGTCAAGATTATTAAATAGACGAATGCGGTTGTTGATCAAGTTGTTGTCACATCAAATAATGCCACTTTTGCATCCACTGCTTTCCATATGAATTGTACATTTACTCCTCTCTCTGAAACTTTGCATTCTATAATGAGTAGAGTGTTAAGTGCTAATATGATTAACTTGCCTCCTATTCGACCTCTTCTCCCTACCATGATTGCATCCAAATCCTTCAATTCTAAAGATTTTTGTCAATACCATCGCCAAAATGGTCATGATACTGAAAAATGTTATTCTCTAAAGCATAAAATTCAAGATTTAATTGATTCTAAGGCTTTGTTTGTTGATAATTTTGATGGTAGTGGAAATAAATCTATTTCTCCTCCTAATCAAAACCTTCAAATTTATATGAATCCTTTACCTACACATGATACTAATACCATAGCTCAACCATCTTCTTTGGATATTGTTTATGATTCAAAGATGGATGATCTTAATCACATTGTTAATCATGTGGAGTGTGTTATTTTGTCTCAATCTACTGTTCAAGAACCTTCACCTCTACTTCAACTTCCAGTTCCACCTAAACCTCAAAAACAAACTAAGGATAAGCAAGCTAGGGAACTTTTAATCACCTTTGATGATTCTAAAATGATTAAAGCTCCTGATGGTCCCATTTATATATATTCTAGGATTGCTAAGATACCTACTCGTGGTTGTCTTGTTGATCCCACATCTTTAATAAATGTCATTACTGAGGAAAATATTTTTATTAAAAACTTACAACGTGATTGCTATGATCCATCTGATGCATGGATCCAAACTAGTAATGGTTTTCTTTATCCTACACTTGGTTCTATCAACTTACTTGTTGAACTTTGTGGTAAAGTTGTAGATACTACCTTCATTATTATTCCTACTTTTGATCAATTCCAAATCAAATTTGGTTTACCATGGATATATGCTATGCATGCTATCTCTTCTCCTATTCATAAATGTCTTAAGTTCATTCATCATGGAGAATTCAAAACAATTGATCATAGTTTGTATCAACCTTCTAGGCCTAGATATTGTGCTACTCTTGATTTATTTTGGCCTTCATTACCTAACTCATGTCCTCCTCACCCTTATCATCTCTTTCGCTCATACCAAGACTACAAACATCACAAAACTATTGAGTTAAGCATGCCTCAGATAGATCTCAACCATGGTCTTTTGCCTACTACTTTCATACCTCCTTTAGCCATTACTTCTAATTCTAATAATAAAACTTCTACTATTTCATTACAACCCATTGAAAATCCTCCTATAGAACCTATGAAGGAATTTGTTGTCATTCCTTCTAGTTCTCAAAATATGGTAAGCAAAGTAAAACACAATAAATCTGCTAATGAAAGTCGTAAGAAGCGTAGAGCTAATGCTAGGGCCCATGCTTTTCTTCTTTGAAACTCTTTACCTACTTTTGACCAACGTATGCCTGATGTGTCGAAAGAAGTAAATATTCATAATGATGTTAAGATGAATGAGTATGATGATCCTATTTGCATCTTACATCCCATTTCAATTAATCTTGATGAGGAGGATACTTTAGATGATCCTATTGATCTTTGTGATTGATATGAGACCATTGATCTTGACACTGACTTACCTCATATGCTTTCAACTCAATTGACAATTACACCTAGTATCGAGCAACGTGATTCTCAAGAGGATCCTTGTTTGGAACTAGCTATCATTCCTACTATATTGGATATAGTCCATCTTGCGAGTTTCCCACCTACCCTAACTAATATAAACCAAGATAGGGAGGGATGACGATGTGCTTGATTGGCCTATCCTTCATGGTAGCACTTTTTTGTTAGTAATAACTGAGAAGGGGGGGTAAATCAGTGACCTTTGAAATTTATCCAATTTAAACTTTAATCCACCAATTAATACTTCTGAAATTATAAAGTCCCAACAATATGCATACCTTTGAAATACTTGAAACAAATAACTACCTGTTGATTTACCTTGTCTGTCCTTATTCTCCTTGATAACCGATAGGCAATAAACTATATTTACCGATACTCAGTAAAAATGTAGAGTATACCAATCAATGCATAAATGCTTATGTGAAATGTAAAACAATAAAGTAATAAACCATACACACATAACACAAGGATTTTAATGTGGAAACCTTGTTAAAGGAAAAACCACTGGGACCGGTACCCCAAATTTTCACTCTTCTGAAGTCACCCCTATTAGGAGCCAACCATGTTAAAGGTTACAAAAACATGGTTAAGTGTGACCTTGTTAGAGTATTTTTATACATAGGTTTTCACTTAGTATCTGGCATCTACGCTACCATACTTGAATTAGTCTCATGACTGTCAATAGGCTTTATGCAAATCTTACTACCATCCTTGAATCAGCCTCCTTCTTAGACTTTCAATAGGCTTTAGGTAAGACCGGTGCTACTATCATGAGTCAACCTTCTGGTAATTTGTTAGGATATACCTCAATTACAAAAGACTATTAAGTCTAGCTCTGTTAAGAGACTTAATGCTTCAATGGTTAAACTAAAACAAAATGACCTATTTCTAATGCAACTGAATTACATATTTTTAGATCTATTTACTTACAATATATTTTTGATCAATGTATCAATAAAATTCCTTTGTACTTAACTCTTTCTTCTCTGTGATGCTATGCTTTTTTGTTCATCGGTGTCTGCAGAATTCTTTAGCTCTTCCTCAGCTTGATTGATCAGGACTACATGAAGTTAATCCTTCATCAGTTTCTCTTCAGCATCTTCTATCAGTTCACTCCCTCGTGTATCTGATTTTTTCCTCACATCATATTGAGGTGAATTGTGCTTGTCTCTTATATAGATATGATGTTCCTTAATTATAGGTTCTTGATTCTTGATTCTTGGCGTGAAAAATAATCTAGCCAAATTGATTTACGGCTTTAACTCCTGATTTATCTTGTAGTTATCTTCTTGCCAACTATACAAATCATTTACTTAATTGTGGTTGAATAAAGCAAATCAAACAACTAGTTAAGTCTATCCTTTAGCTTTTCTAGCTAGATATTTTGTCATTTTTTGATCTCTCTATTCTGTCGGTCAACTCTACAGTTCGTCGTC
Organism: Thuja plicata; assembly: GCA_018584345.1. Lineage (NCBI taxonomy): Eukaryota > Viridiplantae > Streptophyta > Pinopsida > Cupressales > Cupressaceae > Thuja > Thuja plicata. Next base: position 506,985 of record MU223407.1, on the reverse strand, counting down.
GATGACAACTGCCAGTTCTATCGGTGTAACTTCAGTTAGCTTTAGGATCTCCATAAATTAGGTATCATTGGATCTTTCTCATTTGGCAACACTTTGTTTAGCTCATCGGGCATCCTTTGATTCTACTTCGTCAGGCAACACTATCTTCTGCTTGTTGGGCATCACTGTGACTTTATC
>MU223407.1:478249-490909 GCA_018584345.1 Thuja plicata | reverse complement strand
TTATATACTTTTATATATATATTAATATATATATATATATATATATATATTAGTATATATAGAGAGAGATATATGTATATATATAAATAGATATATATATATATACATACATTCATATATATTTATATTAATATATATATATATGCTCTAATTGACATTTTAATACATTTCCAGCAAGACTATACATTTAGAATTATGTTTCAAACTGTGGTTAAAGTACGCTGTTAAGAAGGAATAGTTTTTCTCAAATAAGAATATTTTAGATTAATTTGTAGAATATACCTTTCGGTACGCTACTACAACGGTGAATTTGGACATTAAGCAGTTATCCATAAGGAAGATGGGCAATTTGTTTTAGTTATGAAATCAAAGCAAGGGGTCGTCACCTCCAAGGAAGGAAATATTTTTGGATTGTAGCATAGAGGTATATAAATCAAGAAACTGGCGATCCTTTTTGTACTCAAAATAGGTATATAAACTTATATATATATATATGGATATAAACATATATATATATATACACTATATATTTATATACGCATTTGTATATATATATTTTTATATTCTTATATTTATATATAGATATAGACTTATATATATAGAATCATTGTTTTAATAGAAGAGGTGATGCATTAAGTATGGTATATACTCCTGATGTTCTAAATTTATTTTCTACTCTAGGTATATAAATTTTTCAATTAAATTCCAACGAAAACATATATGTTCATAATCTATCCCATCACATCCCCCAACTGTTAAACTACCCTCTTATCGAAGATGTATCAATGTCGCTTCCTTCCGTAAGGCTTAAAACTTCTCTTGCTACCCTCCTTATATTTCAGCTCTGAAGAAACAAAACGTAGGCAAGTGGTCTTCTTAGAGTCTCAAAAATGACCACACCAGAAAGCTTAGGGTTCTGCAAATATAAATTGCTTTCGATACACCTATTTCAGGGACGAGGATAAAAAATGTTTTACTTTCTTCTCATTATATAGTTGTCTGGGCTGTTCTTAGAAACTTGGGCAGTAAGTGCCTCAATAATTTAGTGCCTCAATAATGTCAGGGAGGATCTTACAATTCCTAAACCATGTTTTTATGATCTATCTTTGGTGGTAGGGAGGCTAGTTTCAGCCTTCCCTATTTTACAAATTGATGACCTAGAACTTTTTGTCACCTGGGCACCTACAATGAGAAGAAATCTTAACTTCCTTTATTGTTTCTTTCATGTTAAACTCCTGGATGGAGTGGATTGGATAGATTCTTTTATTATGGAAGATCAAGTAGGAATATGGGAATCAGATTCTGAACTTAGCACCAACATTGATATACCTTATCCAAGGATACACATCAATGTTGATATCGACTCCCTCTCGATGAATGAAGAATAAAATTTGAGTATGGAATTGTAAACCTAACTTTTAAATCTCCTAATACTGATCTTCTCTATTTTTATAGTTTGATAATCATTGCTTAGGAAAATTTACTATTGATTGGCAAAGAAGTACAATATGCTTTCTTTTAAAGCTCTTATGATAAGTTTTTTGGGATTTGATGTGGTAAATTAAGTACAAATTCTAAGGGATAAAATTTATTTAATGGCAACTATCATGATACCCCTATCACATCTAATCAGAAAGATTAACCTTTCAAAAATGGGCAGAGCTTTAGTCCTTCCTTTGTCTTCCTAGTTACCAAGGGATTTTCCTACATTCGAAGCTCAGAATTTAAACTTTTTACACTGCAATAGACATTTTATTACAAAGTCAAAAGACATATTTACAAGTACACATATATATTTATATGAATATATATATATATAGATCTTCAGTAATTCTCTTAAAATATTTCAATCTGTAGCAGGTAAACTGGCATTACTTTTTTGTTCAGGTAAGTATCGAATATTTAGAATAATTATTCAGTAACTCCGAATCAATGCGGTTTGGAATTTGTTCAGTATTCATATGGTTCCCCAGATTTCACACTATCTTTAACTGTGGTCCCCTTGTACTTTTCTCTCAGCATAGATAATTGTAAATGTGGGTTAGGGTATGTATCATTAAAACCCCAGAGTGGTAGGCCCTTTCAGTCAATCCCAAACTAGTTTCCTAGGGTCAGGGAGCCTGTTTGTTTTAGAATCGCTTGTCCTAGCTTGGATCTGGCTTAGGGATTTCAATCCATATGAGTATTTTGGGATAAGGTGACCCTCATGGCTTACTAACTAGCATTAATTCTTGGAATTTTTTCTAGGAAACTCTCTTCGTCTATCATGGGAGGGGATTGGTAGGTTATGGTGGCCTATTGACATTTTTATAATTTACAATTTATTTATTTTTACATATTTGCATACTAACATATACTAATCTTATTATTATGGGATAGATATAGATATAAACATATATATTGATATATATATATTTATTATATATATATATATATTATATATATATATATATATATTATATATATATATATATTTTATATATATATATATATATATANATATTCATATATATATATATATATTAATATATATATATATATGAATATATATATGTATATTAATATATATATATGAATATTTTATTTAAAGATATAAGACATTTACATTGAAATATCGTCACTAAAATTTTAAAATTTGTTTTCATTACATTTGTTTCTTCTGATTTTGTCTGAAAATGTTAGAAATTATTAGAATTCAATATATGTGGAGAATCGATATAAATGCATAATAAATATAGAAAGATATTTTAGAGAAAGAAGTATTAAGAAATCATGGGTTTCATTTTCAAAATCAAATTCACTCATTATTTTCCAGTATCTTTTTTCTAGAAGTGCTTAGCCAAACTAATATGGAGAAAATATTTCATTTTAATCCTAATAATAAAGTTCCAATAAGGTAGGGATACTCCATAATTGGAAGAAATTAAGCTTGAATCTAGTTTTTCAACTGATAAATACGTTTGAAAATAACAATTAGTTGAAGTATTAGACGGGTTTCCCCTAGTTTTTGTGTGTGCAGGTAAAGGCAAAAATTCCTGAAGCAAGGACATAGTTCCTATTCACTATCTCTTCCTCTGGGTGTCTTAAAGCCTGTCCAGGGCAGCAGTTACCAAATTAGAAGTGATATATTCTAACTTTATGAAGGAATGCCTTCATCTATTCTGTTAAAGAGGGTATGCCCTCTTAATTATTGTAATTTTGTATTCTAGACCAAGGGTCCTGGGCTAGACTGGAGGTTTTCTTCTCCATTCTTTCCTACCAGTGCCCGCAAAGAATGGAGACTTTTGTAAAGTCAAAATTTTTTAATATTAATATAATCTATGGGCCTCGGACTTTTACCGATCAAAAAAAAATACATGGATAATAATTTCTACCTAGGCAAGAAGTGAAAAATGTGGTGTCATTTCTTGGTTCAAAATTTTGAAAATGAATTTTTCTCTTATTCTTGAAAAAAGATGAAAGAAAGTGGTAGCATAGATCATTGTGTGAAATGAGAAACTAGGGCACATGAGAGAATAATGTTGTAATAGATAGTTGATATATAATAATAGTTTGAACTCTCTCTCTCTCTCTCTCTCTCTCTCTCTTCTTGTATTAGGAACCAATAATTAATTTATTTCCATATATATTTCTCTTTGTCTCTCTCTTCCCTTTTAAGAAATAAGTTTTGAAGGACTAACATTCTTTAGACAAGGCAATAATATATCAGGAAAATTTTTAAATGCTTAATTAGGAAACCCTTGGGTAAAGGACCTATGTCCCCAAGATTTTATCATAGGCTATAATTCACATTTGCATTTAGGAAGAAGAATTTTTATCCCTATTTTTGGTATGAAGCTATATTATTTTTGCATGCCATGTTAATTTGCATAGAAAATGAGTTAAGCTAACATAATCAAGCAATTATAGGGAAGAGTATGTACAAAAATGGATTATCTATACTAATGATGGAAGTTTTTTTATTAAATATACATCTTTCTAGATGCCTAGTGAGTGGTTAGGATCCTAGATGAGTATTATGGAAACAAATTCAAGTTTTAGATACATTGTGATCAACACCTTAGTAGTAATTAACAACGTTAAGTGATTGATCGACTATGAATAAGAAGTTTTTGTGGTAAATAAATGCTATAATAATGTTTTTATGTGCGTTACTCAATATCTACTTGGATACGATGTTATCTCATAAGTTTAAAGTATATGAGGGTAATGTTATAAATAGGTAAAGGGTAGAAATTAAAGTTATGAACATTTGGTTAATGTTATTAATTTAAATGTTGTGGTTATGAAGATAGTAGTAGGAATCATGTGCTTCTTCCTCTCTTGATGGATCTATGATCATTATGAAATAGGGAACTTGAAAGAACTCTTTTCCATTGTTGTTTGACATTAATTAAATGCTATATGGAAATTTCCTAACATGCAACTTTGGGAAAAGTGTAAATATAAATAGTAAGCTTTGGCAAGGGATCCTAGCTTATTAAATAATGGTGCAATAAATTGAAAATTGATTAGATCCCCTCTAGGGGTATGAATATGTTTTTGGAAATCAAACACTACAACTATTATGAAAGATGACTTAGAATATGTATATTGTAAGATTTGTATGTGTCCTATGTCATTGGAAGTTTATTTAAATCTTGATGAAAAATAATATTGTTTACTTGCTAAAAGAGGTTGTTTTATGTCTTCTAAAATATTTCTTATGAAACTGTGATTTAGTGCAAATGGTAAGTTTTGAGTATCTGGATTATTTTAGTTTCATGGTTGCAAAGGTAAATAACAATTGTTTGATATATTTGCTTCATGATCATAATAAATATAAATGTTATATACCCCTTTGTATTTGACATGCATAGCTGGTAAGGAACGCAACTTTAAGAACCCTATTTGTAATAAAGTCTCACATTTTATATTGTGTAGGATTATATTGTGTCTCAAAAAGGGAAAATCTATCATAAATTCCATATTTTTATATTAGTTACCATAGATGGAAACTTTGATATTGTGAAAAGAAGTGATAATTTCAATTGGTAAAACATGCATTTTCCTAATATATTGATGTTAGTGAGTACACATGAATACCTTTGAGTTTCAAGTTGATAACATTAATTGTGAAGTAATACTCTAATTTTAAGTATCTTGTTAACAAACTTACTGCATGAAGTGAAATAATTACATAGGTAATTCTTTTGAAAGTATTTTACTAATAAAACTGAGTTAATCTACACTAAAATTGTAATAAGATATGATTAACCAAAACTCTTGATAGGAGAAGTATGTGTGTAGTAATTAAATTATCTTATAGAGTAGTAATATTGCAATATAGTTAAAAAATAATTTATGACTTACGTGTGATAGGTACTTCAATTTATATCTTCCGACTTCCAGGAGTAAGTCGAATCTTAGGGGGTGATGATGTAATACCCCTCTAACCCTAATATAAGTTTTGTGTTTTTGGAATGAAGTAAGATATTTTGATGTTTTCTTACAACTTAAGTTGTCCATGATGCTTTTTTGATCTATTCCTGTAGTATGTTTTTAATGATTTCATAAGCTAGCACCTGAGGATTCTAATATCAGACATACTGTCTAAAGGTATCATTTTTGGATATATTTATCTCCATGTATGTATTGAGGACCTTCAAGACCTTTATGAATTTAGCTAGGGTTTTATATGATATGTACTTGATAGATATATATAAGTGATTATTTATACTTTCTTCTATTAAGGTTACTTTTGATGAATCTTGTATCTCACTTAATGATATGGGATATTTCTCATGATTATGTTGATTTATTATTGGTATTGATTAGAGACTAACCCAATGCTCAAGATTCTAACCTTCATTATGGTGATGCTACATACTTTGTGTGTGTATATATACATGATGTGTTTTCATGATTTGAGATGGAGTTGTAGTTACTCACATAGCTGAGGTTCACATGATGTGTTGATCCCGGTCATCTATCTACAATGTCTTCTTTTATATGTATATCCATGCACATGTATTTCTTCTTTGTTATGCGGGCTTGTAGGTATCGGGCATTGAATTCACCTGGCTTCACAAGTCTGAGTGTGCCCTCAAAATCCTTGATCGTTGTTGTGGTTACAGAGATAGTACCAAGTTCTCACAAGAATAAACCCACCTTTGGTCCTTTGCTTATGATCCCTTGCACCTGGGTTGGGTACTCTTGAGTTGGTCCTAGATATGTTTTCTTTGGCATGATGGTAATTTTTTTTGTTATCTAGATAGCTTTGTTGCCTTAATTGATTTTGGAATTATTAATCCATAGGTCTTGATTGGAGGATTGATTAATGTGAGTGGTAATCATCTTTCTGCTAGGATTGAATATTATATCTTTTATAGAACAATAGCTGGTTGCAGTAATTAATATAATAAGAAATTAAAATACCTTATAATAAGAATTATAAAATATATTCATAAATTAATATCTTCTTATAATAATAATATTTAAATAGTTATATATACACATAGGCATATGGGTGCACACATATGCACATGTTTATATATATATATATATATATATATACAAAGATGAGAATTAAATGATTATATGTATTTATGATTTGTGTAACAATATTGTTATAAGACTATATAGTAAGTACTAAAGTAATTATCAACTTATTAAATATTTACCTTGAAATGAATTCCTTAATGGCTAAGGTAAATAAAATTAAACTAAGAGATATTAAATATAGAAATACCTTGTGTTAAAGATAATATGCATTAATATTTACTAAAGTAAATAAATTAATAATGTTATATTATGCGGGAATATCTTGCAACTAATGAACAATTTACTCTAAACTATTAACCAACCTTTGGTTATGAATGGTTGCAACAGTTGGAATTTTCCCGTGCAACCACTCCTGTAAGATACTTATGGGAGGGGTTTGGAAAGGAAGGGGGAGGGGAGGATAAGAGAATTTTCTCAGATACAGTATGGAGATCTTGGGAGAGATCATTTTAGTTTCTCTAGAGCTGGATTATGGGAGTTTATGGTTGCATCCAGAGGATATTTGTGCTTTTGTAACCTGAAGGAGTTTAGAAGGTTGGTGTACGTGGTCGATCATGGTTCCTTTGCTTTCCAATGATGAGGGTTAGTAGCACCAGTTTGCAATGGGGAAATCAATACAAAAATACCAATAACAAACACTTAATGTATCAATAAAATGTACAAGCAAATAAAAGGAAAACAAATGAATGCAAACCCAATTGCTTGAAGCTTCTATTGTCTCTCTCTACTCCTTCTGGAATGTTGTTTTTGATGCTCAATATTGGTGTGGGCAGCATCTATGACTTGGAAGCATCAAGAATTTTATAATTGAAATGTGTGTGTGATTGCAAGATGGCTTCAATGCTAGAACCAATCTGACAGAGTAATGGCGCATGTGAGCTTCAAATCCTAGATCCTTCAAATAATTATGAAGTGTTTGTTTTAAAGGAATTGAGAATGAGATGAATGGTTGAGATCAATCCCAGAGATAGGAAGATGAACGGTTGAGATCAAAAGGAACTGGAGAAGCCATCAGTAAACTCCACCTCTTCAACTAGGAGAGAGGAGATAGAGTTTGGTTAACTGAAGAGCTGATTTTGAGTTACCTTTTAGAACTGAAGAGGTGGGTGGAGTTACCCATGTGAACTAGAGAGATGGGTGGAGTAACCCATGTGATTTGATTGGAAGTTATCTCTTTGAAGATAAATGAATATTTAATTCATTTTTAAAATTAAAGTTTTCAACATGTGAGATAATTGAATTCTTTTTTATTTAGAATTGCTTTATTAAATGAAATTTAATTAAAATTAATTTAATTGGGAGAATTTAATTAGTAAGTTTAAATATTTCAATTTAAACTATAGGAAATTGAATTTAATTAATTAATGAATGGTAATTAATCAATTAAGGTTAATTAATTAAATAAAATTAATTATTTAATTAATTTTGGGAATTTGATTAGATGATTGGGGGAATGAATTTAGAAGAAAAGAGAAGATTAATTAATAATTTAAAAATCCATTAATTAATAGGTGAAATGATTTTAGAAGAAAATAGATGATTAATTAATGATTTAAAAAACCATTAATTAATAGATGAAAATTAGTGTTTTTAATGTCAAGTCGCAAGTCTGTCTATTTTAGGGTGTCTACATTTGCCCCTCTTTGATGCAATGTGGCTTGTTGCAATGTGTCAAAGATTTTCATATTTGATCGTGCCCCAGCTTGCCCAAGTGACAGAAGGTGGACTAGATGCCCCCTCAACAAATTAAGCATAGAAAATGTGTTAGATGAACATTAATTTGTTGAAAATGTGAATCACTATATGATGATGATGAATGCATTCCTATGTTAGTTATGACGTTATTGATGATAGATGCATTGATTATATGATCTATTATGCATATGTTTTGGATTTTTCTTATGCAATAAATGAATGCAATCTACTATGCACAAAATATCTGAGTAAATGCATGTGTTAGTTAGAAGAAAGTTAAATGGAATTGTTTCTCTGGGATGGATTGATAGATATGAATTGATAGAAAGGATGGTTGACGATTGATAGATAGAATTGATAGAATGGATGAGTGAGCCAAGTCGCTGCCGTGTTTCCAATTTTTTTCATCATTGCATCTTTATGAAATTCTGAAGAGTGTCCAATGCATCCAGATCTCAGACCATCTAGATACCGCATGACCTCTTGATAACCAGAAGAAATAGAGAGATTGAATAGAAAGAGAACTTAGTGCACCTAGATATTGACCATCTAGATACAGCTGTGTTCCCTGTTTTGAAAAGAAAGAGAGCCAAAAGCACCCAGATATTGACCATCTGGATACCGCTTTGTTCTCTGACTATCTAAAAAAAAAAAGATAAAACCAAGATAGAATTCCAATGCACCCAGATCTCAGACCATCTAGATACCGCTATGAACTCTTGATTTTGAAAAGAAAGACATAAAACCAAGATAGAATTCCAATGCACCCGAATCTCAGACCATCTGGATGTCGTTATGAACTCTTGATTTTGAAAAGAAAGACATAAAACCAAGATAGAATTCCAATATACCCATATCTCAGACCATCTAGATACCGTTATGAACTCTTGATTCTAAACAAGAAGATAACAGAGAAGGAATGTACGTGGTCGATCATGGTTCCTTCACTTTCCAACGATGACGGTTAGTAGCACCAATTTGCAATGGGGAAATAAATACAAAAACTACTAATAACGAACACTTAACATATCATTAAAATGTACAAGCAAATAAAAGGAAAAAAATGAATGCAAACCCAATTTCTTGAAGCTTCTATTGTCTCTATCTACTCCTTCTGAAATGTTGGTTTTGATACTCAGTATTGGTGTGGGAAGCATCTATGACTTGGGAGTGTCAAGAATTTTATAATTGAAATGTGTGTGTGATCGCAAGATGGCTTGAATACTAGAACCAATCTGACAAAGTAATGGTGCATGTGAGCTTGAAATCCTGGATCCTTCAATTGGTTATGAAGGGTTTGTTTTATATGAATTGAGAATGAGATGAATGGTTGAGATCGATCCCAGAGATAGGAAGATGAACGGTTGATATCAAAAGGAACTGGAGAAGCCATCAGTAAACTCCACCTCTTCAGTTGGGAGAGAGGAGATAGAGTTTGGTTAACTAAAGAGCTGATTTTGAGTTACCTTTTAGAACTGAAGAGGTGGGTAGAGTTACCCATGTGAATTGGAGAGATGGGTGGAGTAACCCATGTGATCTTATTGGAAGTTATCTCTTTGAAGATAAATAAATATTTAATTCATTTTTAAAATTAAAGTTTTCAACATGTGAGATAACTGAATTCCTTTTTATTTAGAATTGCTTTATTGAATGAAATGAAATTAACTTAATTGAAATTAATTTAATTGGGAGAATTTAATTAGTAAGTTTAAATATTTCAATTTAAACTATAGAAAATTCAATTTAATTAATTAATAAATGGTAATTGATCAATTAAGGTTAATTAATTAAATTAAATTAATTATTTAATTAATTTTGGGAATTTGATTAGTTGATTTATGGAATGAATTTAGAAGAAAATAGATGATTAATTAATGATTTAAAAATCCATTAATTAATAGATGAAATGATTTTAGAATAAAATAGATGATTAATTAACGATTTTAAAAACCATTAATTAATAGATGAAAATTAGTGTTTTTAATGTCAAGTCACAAGTCTGTCCATTTTAGGGTGTCTACAGTTGGCTGGAGAGATCTAGGACTTATCCCACAACAGTTTCTATGCATGTGTCCAGGTAGGATCTATCCTGGAAGGAGATCCTTCATATATGTTTTTCATACTTTTGTGTGTGTGTGTGTGTTTAAATATCTTGATTTCCTTCTTTAGATCATAGGAAGCTTTAATGGGTGGTGTTATGATTTTTTTTTCATTATATGTTTGCCTCTCATTAATGGGAATGATTCCTCAAAAGAATTCTGCTATTGGAAATATGGTTGGGCGAATTATTCTTTTTATATTAACTCTGATTGTATCATATGATGTTAAAATTTCCTTGTATTATAATTTTTGATACTTTTGGATGTGCTATAAGATACCCTGAGGTTTTTAGGAACCTTTAGGAAGGATTTGGATCTAGTGGATTGTGTATAATATCTTATTTTGTGATATTTCATTAGTCAGGTCTCTGTAAAATTTTGGTGAGTTTGATAGATTAATTATTAGAGTAAGATGGGTTTAAGGAGTGTTTTGGAAGGGAAACAAGGGGATCTCAAATGGGTCTTCCTCAGATTCTTCTTCCAGGACCTTCATTATGCCTAGTTTTACCTGTAAGACCAACCTGTAACTCGCTACTTCCAACCTTGCACAGTGAGTGACCAACTGCACAGTTCTGGGACCAACTGCGTAGCTCACGTGACCAAGTGCATAGAAGTTAGGTGCCAACTATGTAGGACCTTCCCCAACTATGCAGGTTCAGGACCCAACTATCCAGGACCTTGACCAACTGCGTAGGAAGGGTGCCAACTATGTAGGACCTCCATTAGGGTCAATTTTAGGGTTTTTAAGAGGTTTAGGGTTTCCGTACTAACTCAAGGATAATATAATTTGATGTTTGACTTTTTGGTTCACTGATTTCTCTATTAGTGGTATATCTGGTGCATTTTGATGCATAGGAGGTAGGTCATTCTGGTGGTCTCAGACTGATTTCAGTCTTAGGACAAAACATAAAATGTAACATTTAAGTATAAGTTACTTATACTTTAAGTTACATTTTATGTAATACTTCCAGGATGTTTGAGAGTGGTTTCAACCTCCTAGGAGTTCAAATAAAGATTCTAGATTTTGAAGGTTTTTAGGAAATTTCAGACTTAGCCAAATTTCAGGAATCAACATATTTTTTGCAACATGATCTTGTTATGATGTTTTGTGGTTTGAGTTGGTACTAGAGGCACTGGTTATATGGTTTTGTAGAATATTTGATGTTTGGTACATTTTTATGTCTTCTTATGTGTTATCTACCATCTTGAATGACAAATTAGGGTTGAGGAGTGTCCAATGAACTAGGGACAATCAATGATCTGCTAAACCCAATTTATTGATGTTAGGATGTTATGATTTATGTTGGGATGAGGTAATTGATGTAATTATGTTGTTGAGAAACTCTTTTTGATGCATTTGATGCAATGTGGATGTGTTTTATCCATCTATGTACCAGACAATGGTTTAGGGTTGTCCAGGGGATTCGGGACAACTAGTGCTTTCCTAAACTCAATTATTTGATGTTGTGACATTGTTATGACTTCTTGTATATTATGATGTAGATTAATTATGTTCTTTTGAGACTTGTTTGGGTAGGGAACCTAAGTACACCTGGTGAGTGGCTCATAGTGAGGGGTCAGGGCCCTAAGTGGCTAGTACTAGGGTAACCCACTAATGAGTTATGTAATCAAGTGATAACCTAAATAAATTAACTGGGAATGGGGTGAAATACACACTAATCAAGAGTAATTTGTGCCTTGCCCATGCCGCTATTGTTAGTACAGACTAGGGATGGGAGTGGGAGAAGGTGCCTTTGTGATGGCACGATTGAACAACCTTGTCCTCATGAAAGGTGTCCGGTTCCGCATGTGCCTACTTGGGGTTCGGGGCCAAGAGTGGCTAGTACCAGGGTGACCCAAGGGGTGAGGGATATGCGATGACACTCACCTAGCTTATAGCTTAGAGCTCCTACCAATGTTGATTATGTCCTTTTTGGTCCTTGTGATCTTCATGTGTTTTCAATTGTGTTATGTTTTGGGAAGGGCTACCATCACCTTAGGAGTAACCTAGTTGTTACCTTCTTGTGTGGACCTTGGTCTCTATCTCCTAGCATGGGGGAGTGGAATCTTTTTGGATTGATGTGGTTGGGTGGTTAATCTTTAGAATATCAAGGTATTGTTCATGGGCTGATGGATGTTCCTGGCTTCTGTTCCTTCCATATTTTCAGTTCTAAAGACTTCGTATTGTATATGTAAAGTGTTGGAAATAATCAAGACTAGCCAAGTTACTGAGAGGGGAGGGGTGAATCAGTAACTCTTAAAACTTTAAATCATTTATGCACTTGTATATACTTAACCATTCATTTATCTAATCTACTGCAAG
>MU223407.1:439027-462254 GCA_018584345.1 Thuja plicata | reverse complement strand
GTAGATCTTGACTTACAACATTATTGCTGATAAGATTCTTTGAGTACTGATCACCTTCTGTGATAGATATGGCTATTCTGCTCCTTTACTGACCTTGCGAAAATGCTCTGCTCTGCTGCTATTTTTCGCTGATTACTCTTATTTTTCACACTTCAGATGATATATTACATTACATATATATACTGTTCCCATAATTACAATTTGCAAGGTCGGCCAAATACAAATTAATAAAATAAACTTATTCCTGAGTTGGCCCTTCATAAGAAAACAAAGTATTACTGAGTCGGTAGAAGCTCGGGTTCCTCAAGCTGGCTCGGTGATCTTCTGATACTCGGCATCCACTACAATACTCGGCATCGTCATGCTCTCGGTAAGAGTAGAAGCTCGGTCCATACTAGTCCYGAAGTGTAGCTTGGAACTCGGTAGCCGTTGGTGACTCGGTAGATATAGTGTCACTCGGTAACCTCTGGTGACTCGGTGGAAACTGACTTCTCGGTTGGCTTCAACTGATGGCTCGGTAGTTACGGTGAAGCTCGGTGACTACCATCTGCTCGGTACATGTTTCTCTTCTCGGTAAACACTGCTGAACTGTTCATATGTTCGGTGGCCACTGTTCTGCTTGGTTTGAACTGTTTAACCGCTGAGCTTTACAAGGTGATTACTGAATGCTCGGTATAAGTTGTGGACTGAGTGATGAGCTGGGTAAGCATTCAGAATCGAATAAGTGTTTTCACTGATGACAAATATAACATAATTCCAACAGTAAAGATGTACTTATGCATTTGCATTCTTGTAATAATAATCTCTTGTAAGGAAATAATTGGATCTGATGATATGATGTATATCAATGTAAATCAAAGCAATGTATAAGGGAATGAGTAGATCTAGGTAAAAGGAAAGGGAAAATATTGTATGTTATCAATATGAAAGGATAATTTTTTAGGGTATTTATTCCCATATCTTTTATTTCTTTTTGGTATCCAAGAAATGATCTTAGACTTAGTATGAAATAATGTATTTATGAATGAATGCGCTATCTCTTGATGTAAGGTTGTGGAAAATTATTATGAAATAATGAATCAATGAATAAGATAGCTATAGAATTCAATATTGGATTATGTTTACTATGTACCTCATATGTCTATGGAATAATATAGTATATAGGGTATTTCTTATCTATTGAATTTTTATCTCTCACTTGAATGCTTAATGAGCAGTATAAATATTGACATAAGTTCAATAAAGGATAACTTACATAGATGCATGATTAAAATATTAGGAATGATAGTAAGATTATCCCTGTAACTTAATGTTAAAAGTAAAGGAATGAATTGGTACACTTATATTAATCAATCAATGCCTTAATGGATAAATGAATCTAGATTAGATTATGTTGCTTGAATAGCACTGTTAGGGAACCTGTGAGGACTTAGATTAGTTGTAATATTTCATTGAAAAAAATATTCGCTTCTCTTAGTAGTAGTTGGATTTTCCTCCTAGGTTCCCTGGCGGGGCGTGACATCTTGGTATCAGAGCCCTAGGTTTCCACACTGGGAACTCTGGGACTCATAGCTCATGTATGCATAACGTTGAGTATTTTATCTTTGTCTCTTTTTGGATTTCATCTTTATGCTAGAAAAAACTTGAATCTTAGGAAATGAAGGCTATGTGTCTTGTATTTACGTTACATTGTATTTACGTTTCTTGTATTTATTTTTTATATTCTAACAAATACTAATGTATTTTTTCATATTCATTGTTCATATAAAATATAATACAAAAGTATTTTATAAAATAATAATTTTTTTAATTAAAACTTACAACAATATATTTTTGAGCTTTAATTTCTTTCAGGCATCATATTTGAAGGTTGGCAAACTAAATATGACACGAAATACATTAATAGTTTGCATTGTGGCCTGACGATTAATGCTTCTACTCCAAGATCTAATATGGTGGGAACAAATAAGCAAACAAATTGTAGTCAGACATCAATTTCAAAAGAGATATGCAGATTTCAAGCCATATGTATTCTCAAGGAATTGGAAAGCATGCAACACATGTAGATTTAAAGACAATCCCAATACATATAGATTGAGGTAAAAATAGATTGAGACGTGACAAAGACAAAGTTCGTTATAGGAAAAAAACAAGTGCTACTTAGTGGTGTTTGCCGTTATAGTACATTGTAATGAGGACCTAAGATGAGTGAAATATTATTAAATTTGAGACATTATTTAGTAATTTAAAATTTGAAAGTTGAGAATTTGAACTTGTCTAAATCATTTTCAACAATTAATTTGAACTACATTTAATAATCTGTAATTTTATTTCATAAATTATTGTTTAGTTTTCTTATTTCCATTAAAATATTGAAACAAAAAGGATACATTATTTTTTTGAAGAATCAAAACAGCGACCCTATCCAGAATGTGGAGGCATGGAGAAGAAAAAATAAATTTACCTACAATTCTAAACATAAATGAATGAACATTGTGAAATGCACAAAAATCTTCACAAGAATAGTATTTTACCTCATCAACGACCCAAAATAAATAATAATAATAATGCATAGAGTAGTTTAAGGAAATATGCAATATTATGAATAAAAAACTAACCAGTGTTTGAGAAGATTATGATGAGCAATGGATTTTAAATCGTTTAGACAAGTCTTAAAGAAAATGAATAATCAATCGTTTTGTCTCCCCCTTATCATAAAAGTCCCTTTCATAATTGTGCAATAATCCCTTTTATATAACCATCCCTTTCATAATCGTGCACTAATCCCTTTTATAAATGCTAAAATTATTAATCTCACATCCATTTCTACCAACTCATCTTATAATGTATGACATCGGAATGACTATTAATTATTCTTCAAAATCACAAATGTTTATTAGTACTTTTTCATGTAGGGACTAAACATGATGATGATCCTACTTTATAACTATAAGAGTTGTCAAGAAACACTTGATATTTTTGGCATGGTCTAGTTGATATCCTCTTGGATCAACATGCTTGCATATTGTCTTTTACCATTCACTTAGAATTATAAACTTGGTCTACTAGGGGTCGACTTAATAAGAACATTATGCTGGCAACTTATAAAAATCTCAAAGATATTTGTAAATATCACCTATACCAATCCCTATTTGAATTTAAACATTAGAAGATTGATTTAAATAATTCTAAATAGTCATCAATTTATGATGTCATTTATATGGATTTCAAGTTTACTTTACATATTATCTTTAGGTTTGTACATTTATGTTTAGGTATGATTGATTGATGTGTTGTACTTACAAATTGTTTAGTTGGAGATGGTTGTCATCCTAATTTGTGTACAACTACATGAAATGTGATTTCTTGTTTTGTATTGATAGAGGTACATCTACTTGAAATGTGATTTCTTTATTTTATAGTGATAGAGGTACATCTACATTAAATGGGTACTGATATTTTATTTATTTTTATTGAAGCAATTAAATATATCATCTATTATGACAAATGGACAAGGAAACTAAAGGTAATTGACAACATATGTAGAATTATAATAGAAAATTTATATTATGCCAAGTTCTATATAAGATTTGTAAAAATATATGTGTAATATATGTGTCTTTATTCTGTTCACTTGTCTCTTTATTCTCTAATTACAAAGAATGAGTGTGTACATTTATATACATAGAGAACGGAGATAGAGTATTACTTTAACGGAACTATTTCATGCCCACTTCACAACTTCCTCACAACCACTGAAGATAAGTTAGGACTTTTGGTTTTCATATTACTGCTAAACATTTAATAGTGATCATATTGAAAAACTATAAGGGTTGTTGAGAAAATCCTAATATTTATAGTATGATCAAGTGCCAAATATTCTCTTGGATCAACATGCACATGTTGGTTGTGTTTTACTATTCTCTTAGAATTGTAAATTATAAGGGTCCAATTTGAGGAGAACATGATCACTGGAACTCATCAAATTTTTAGTGGTATTTGCAAACACCACTAGTTCCTACATGATTTTTTTATTAGAAGTTTGAGGTAAACAACTCCAAATATTCAACAGTCTACAATGTTATTTATGTGGATTGTAGGTTCAATCCTACATATTATGTCTAGGTTGTACTATGGAGATTAGGTTTGCACTCATGTAGGTGAACCAAAGTAAAGTGGAAATAAATTTATATGAGAAAGCCCTACAAATCTAGTATTATGGTGAATCAATCCAAAATATCCTAAACTTCACTTAGCTATTTTAAAAATATAGCTAAACATGGTTTTGGATATTATTTTAATTTTTAATTAATTGTAAAGTGTATATTAATTTTTTTCTTATCTTCTAATCATTTATCCTAGAGGTAAATGATAGTGGATTGCATTTGCTTCCATTACACCTTGAAACTTAAAACAACCCATCTAATTTCAAAGCTTAAACGAGTTAATTTTATATGTATCCATGTGTTTCACATGGATATAGTCCCACCAAATATTTAAAAAAGCTTATTTCAAATGAGATTAACATCGCTTAATTAGAAAATACTGACCATCATTATGATGAAGTCTAGGGGCCCGTTTGGTGCATGGAATTAATTTATCCAGAATAGGCCTATTCTCGGATTAATTAATCCTGAAAATGAAAGCTGGAATAAGGTTGGACCTGTTTGGATCCCATAATTTGGAATTGGAATAAGGATTATTTTTCATTTTTTTAATTAATTTGAACAATATGAATTTTTAACTTATTAAAAAAACAAATTTTCATTTTTGAACTTATCATTTTTGTTGCTGGTTTTTTAATTAAAATATATATGTATTTTTAACTTATATATTTTTAAATTAAAATATGTATTATTAACTTCAAAAAAATAAGATTATAAAAAAGATTTATTTTCTTACAAATTTTAATTTTTGAATTATTAACTTTAAAAAAAAGATTAATTTTTTTTTTTTTTTTTTAAAGATTAAAAAAATAATAATAATAATAATTTTCCCATAAAACCTAAAGAACCGTTCACGCACGGACCCGATGACTTATACATTTTGTTGTAATTTCAAATCCATAAATAGCTTATTCTGGAATAAGAAATAAATTCCAGGTTTTTTGGGGAATTAATTAATCCAAGCATTGGCCCAAAAATGGGGATTAATTTCTAATTCGGGAATTCAAAAAATGGCCACAAATGGTGAATTACTTTATTCTCGCATTAAATAATGACTATTCTAGGTTAATACCAGGAACCAAACAGGCCCTAGAAGAATGAGTTTGAAGTATATGGAAAGAATGATGTGGATGAAAATTGGAAAAGGTAAGTCTTCAAAAAGAAGATAGATTAATCACAATCAACAAAGTATTGATTGCATGAATGAAGGAAATAATTAAATGATATGGGGAAGTCCTCTATTTAGTGATGATTTGATGGAAGCCTCTCATATTACATCGTCTAAGTCAGGCCACTTAGGCACGATCCCTAATATGACCTTTCTAAATATTTTATCCCAGTGGAATACGCATAAGGGAAATATTTTGTATTTGGGTATCCATCACAATATTTGCCCAAATTTTAAAAAGCCACATATTCAAGCCATAAAGGATGTTACCTTCCCAATACTAGGAATTTTGGCACTAAATGATGATTTGATACATGCACTTTCCAACCTAAATTTTAAGTCGGTAGACTACCTTTTTGGGTCATTTGAACGTCAATTTCTATACCACATGGTTTTTAATTTACAAATGACAGTGTAGTAGAAAAGAAATCAAGTTTGTTACCATGGGGGCCCTCCAAAACAATCAAAGTTGGTTAGTTGTGAAGCTTTGAAAAATAATGTTGAGCTCTAAGGATTTTTTTGTTGTTGTTGGGTTGGATCCATTTTGTAATGTCATGCAAGGATACAATGACACTCTCACCTCCAAATTTACTAATTCCTAGTCAGCAGGCAGGGTTAAGGTGGGAAGTCGGGAGTTTTTTATTTCACAGGTTAAATGATAGCATATGCAACTAGGTTGGATAATTTTGGCATGAAAGTGGCTAAGAAAATATCTGAAATTTACCAAAGCTTCATTAACAAGGTCTTAGATAATGGAAAACAACTCAAAAGGTTTCATAATGGATACGATAGGTTAGACATCCCCTACGTATTGCCTGGCGAGTCTCCATATTATGAGGTATTTACCTTGGAGGGTATATTTATGGTTGTGCATGTATATCATTTTCCTTTTTTGAAACATGTGAGACAGGGAAAAAATCAATGTTCCCTTTTTATTTTCACTTCATTACAACAAAGCATTGAAAGTGGAGCTTCTCCCCCACTCCATCAAAGGTTGATTATGGCCCTTTATAGATATACCCAGGATATGGATCCTCATGTAAATCTTATGTCGTTGGAGCACTATGGTAGGACTCCCTTACCTCCTCCTCATGCTTGCATCCCTTCCCCTCCCATGCAAGCTCAGAATGTTTCCCTGAGAAGGATCACTGAAGGTAATTTTCTTTTGATTTCCCATTCTTCCTCTAAGATTAATTAAAGGGCTATTAGTGCTTCCCCTATCTAGATAATGATCTTTTAATTGTTACACCTAAATAAAATAAAATAAACACTTTTGGATCTTCCTAGCCCTTCTAGAAAAAAGAAAAATAAGCCTTCAACTAATAAAGGTGTTACAATTACTATTTTAGAGGATGTTGAGGAGGATAAGAAGAAAAAGGAAAAAAGCCTTAAAATTGAAGAGAAGAGCTCTAGGTATGGGATCTGAAGATCTACCAAAATGGCCAAACTTCTTGAGGACCCACCTTCTAAGGAGAAGAATACAGTGATGGAGGAGGAAGAAATTAATTCATCTTAGGATAATTCGAAGGAAGAGGATGACAGTAAGGATGAATGATATGAGGGTGATGAGGTGCAGGAAAACTAGGACACTACCTCTGTTAGGGATGTCAAGGGTGATACTAATAAGGAAATTGATGAGGGGGAAGAAGTCAAAAGTTTTATTTATGAAGAGGAGGCCAAGGAAAACCCTATAAATCATGAGGAAGAAAATAATAATCAAGAGAATCCTATGCAAGAAATCATGGAAAGGTTGGATCATCTTGAACATATGGTTAACAAAAAATGTGTGGTTATTTATAAGGTGCTCACTTCTCTGGTTCACATCACCAATGGCATCATGAATAGGGTTGTTATGGGTATCACCACTAGGAAATCAAAAATCAAGAAACAACTTAAGAGGACAGGTTGCAAGAAGGAAACAAAGGAAAAGAACATCTAGAAAGGCAAGCTGGATGTGAAGTCGATGGTGATGCAGGTACTGGAAAGAGATTGGAGCCTAATTAAAGATTTATTTAGTGATAATTAATGTTTTTAAAGTTTTTATGTCCTATTTTATGCTCTAGGATGGAGCTTTTAAACTTTATCCAAACTTTTATTATGTTGGTTACACGGGGGCTTCACTTAGTGAACCTAAATTATAGCACATAAGTTCGTGGAATACTAAAGAATCCCCCTATTTTCAAAAAATATTACCCCAAACTCCCTTTTTTTCACCCCCCTCCAATACCCCCCACACTTGTTTTCTTATATAAATCCCAACCCCCTACCCCAAAAAAACCCCCTATCTCCTATTTAGGCAATATATTGCCCCTTTTTTTGCCCTTTTTAAACCACCCAATATGAATGCATGTGATAGTGTATTGCCCCTTCAAAGAGGACATTGTGGATGGTTAGTATAGATCTGATACATGGTATGTTTATTAAAAATATTAATATTATAGGCTTTTTAAAGATTGTGATGGATAGTATTAAGGTTATTATGCTTTGTGGTTGTGGGGGTTGATTTATTTTGGTTTTTGGGGGATGAAGTTATACTAGGTTTTGGTTGGTTGCAGTGTTGGGGGGGCTTCACTATTTTGTTGTTTATTATTATGTGCTTTAAGTTGTTCTTTATCATGTAATGGATCGGGACCCTCTCCTTGCATACCTAATCAAAAACACCATGTCATTCTCAAATTCATTTCCATGTCACACTATCATCTAATTCACACATTTAATTAGAAATTATTTCATAACCACTCTTGTCTCACTTTCATGTCACCCTAATTTTATATGTTTCATTTTATATGAACTTTCACTAAAATTCTTCACCCAAATACATGTAATTCAATCATATAGCTTTTTAGACATAATTTAAAAGTTATTTTTTCATTATTTACTAGTCATTTGTTTAATTACTATAAGAGTATATATTTATCTAAATCTAGATCTCATTTATCTCACTATTAATCACATACTATAGTGAGGTTTCACAATACACCCCATTTCTATTTTTTCAAATGGCGACCCAAAATTTTACATTTTTATTTAACATGATAGCTTAAGGGTACATCAGTGGAAGATTTACATAAAGGATTAGTTAGAGATAATTTAGAAAGCGGCTCTCCAATGCCACAATAGATGAAATGGGACTGCAATCCAATAAGGAGTAAAGATTAACTAGATTCATAAACTCTCATACGTCATTAGACCAAAAATGTGATGACATTAATTTTCCATTAGTATGCAAACAACACTTTTGGTAAGAATACACCAAAAGACAGAAAAAAGAGCAAACCAAAAATCAGATATAAAGAGATCACCGAAATGACTAAGTACAAAGAGAACCAGCGACACAACTTTGTGTGTACACCGAAATTGCAAAGCAGAAAGATAAAGAGGAACTCAACGTGCAAAATAAAGTGAAAAACAAGAGATAGATAAATTGAAAACCAAAGAGAAGGTTAAAGAGAAAACTAAGAGAACAAAACTGAAAGAGAGTCAACTTATTTCAGAAGCATAACTGACCATCAAGAACCGAGAATAAGTTGCAGCCCGCATAAAGTGGATCTGGCCTCCACGTCAGATAAAGTAGACTTATTCTATTTATAGAATCTTAATTTTTTTTTAAATCCGTTTCTTTAGGGACAAGAAACATGAATGTAAGTGCTTTAATCACTCTAACTGATTTAAAACACATAGACTAGGAGATCAAGGTACAAGTTGTAAACCTGATCTTAGAGTTAACGTTGTTTTTCGTGAAACTTGATGATGTCAATCCATCTTACAAATAGATGATGCAATCATTCATTATACAAGGATGTGAATATGGAAGAGAGGATGAATGATTCCTACGATCACATCAAAGTTTCAAGAACCAGAACAACAAAAGGTGAATTTGGTTAGCAAGAACCAAGAACAGAGGCTACCAAGAATCAGAGGTATTACTCAATCACATTAGGTGATTATCTTATTCATGTAAACTTAAATGGATCTGTGTCAGCAATAGGAGATTGCATTTACCAGGTCAAATTGAAATTTTCTATCATTCTAACAAGTGGAGAAAAGTGTAAAAATCCTTTCAAGGAAGGTGGATTTAACAGTCCAACTACAAATCTATTAACCGGCTGTGCACTAAACAGTGTTGCTAAAGCTCTTAACCGAGTAGAATTTAACAAGTCTCCATAGATACTCTTAACAAGGTAGATCATCAGAAGTGATCAAATTGTAAGCCTTAACTAGCCCCTTCCAATCTGCAGATAGTGAAGATTTTGTGGGTGCCATCCCCACCGTATTTTTTACTTCCTAACAGGAGTTTTCTGTGATATCATATCTTGTGTTATGTGTCAATTACTTTCATGAATGTTTCTATAAATGTTCACATGTATGTTAAGTTAATGAATTGATATAACTCACATCAAGATAGTATATATTAGATTGAATGGATATACAATTGATTACACAAAGGTTAATTGATTAAAGGATACAAAAGTTTTAGAGGTACTGATTCACCCCTCCCCTCTCATTACACACTTCTCATTAATTCCAACAATTGGTATCAAAGCTAAGTCTCTTCTTTGGAAAATCTTAAAGGCTTAAGAGAAAAGATCATACAAAGGAGAAGTACAGACTTGATAAGAATATTGAAAATAAGAAGCTAGAAATATCGATGTTCTATGAACAGTATAAAGAAGCTAGAATCAACATGAGACAACTGTTAGATGAAAGAAAGATTATGGCATTTCTCTATAATGAGAAAAATTATCATGAGGAAGAGATACCAAATTTATTTGAGTTTTCAGGGTTAATTACAAGCAAAGCTTCAGATACATCAAAAAAAAGCATCACAAGCCTAACTGAAATCAATCAACATCTGGCTGGACAAGTTAAATCTCTACAAATCGGTCAAGAGACACAAATGGTAAGGATGATTGATGTCATGAACAATGCTAGACAAGCTAAGTAAGAAAGAACACTAGCTATTGATGATAGAAGAAAGATTATAGAAAGGCTACAAGAAAAAGAATCTAAAATACAAAGACTTACAGAGCATCACCATGAGATAACAAAATCAGATTATTCTTATGAGTCAAGAGGCAAACCGAATAAATTTTGAGCTCATTGAAAGAATAGAAGCTATCGGTAAGCTAAGGGATGAGAATGCAAAATTAAAACATGAAATAAGAATTCAGCAGCAACACAATGAAATTATCAAGAAAGCTGAAGAAAGCAATAAAAGAATGGATGATTTTCTTGAAGGACAACGAAGAGTCAACAACAATACCGGTCTAGGCTTTACCAAGAATGGAGAATCATCAAATCAAACTAATCCAAAGAATGTCTATACAAATTCAAGACCAAGAAAGCTTACATGCAATCACTGTGGAAATCAAGGCCATACATCAAATGTATGTAGAGGCTAAATGAAAGGTATTCCTAAATATACATCTTCATTCATAGGATTATGTTATAAATGTAACAAGAAAGGACATAAAGCATATGAATGTAAGTCTGAGATGAAACAACCAAAGAAGGAAGCCTACATGGACAAATATTGTCCTACTTGAAAAATGAATGGGCACACAACTCTTGAATGCTAGAAAAATAAAAGGCAAGCATGGAAGCCTAAAGGTCAAGAAACTCCCTATCAATCGAAGAGAGTCGGTAACCAGTATGTATGGGATTACAACACTTGGAAAAATTGTACAACATGTGGAAGATTTGGTCACATTGCTAAAAATTGTATGAGATAGTGGACTAGAAAGTCTAGAGGCTGGACTAACCCTGAAATGGCATGCTTACACTGTCATAAAGTTGGTCATCTCAAGAAAGACTGCAGAGACCAAATGACAGAGACCAACACATATACCAATGGAAACACCATTGAAGACATCTGAAGGGCAAGAGACAAAATGTGAAGAAAAGCTTCAAACAATAATGAAGATGGATCAAGAAATGCAAATGGTGACACCCCATCCAATGGATCCGGTGACATCACCACCCCCACCTAAGCAGAAAAAGTAAGTATGGAACTGCATTACCCCAAGTTATTATTAAACATCAGTTCCATAATATGTTGATAAAATACCAAATTAGCATAAAGAAAGATGCATCGTGGTATTTATTGTTAAAATCTATGATAACTATGCTACCAGGCATATATACCAAAAACCATTGGTACACACTCAAAGCTGAGACTGCCTACACTTATCGAGAAGCGTCAGTTAAAAGAAAAATTGCTAGTATAAATTGAGCCTCATCGGTAACCGAGCAAAGTGAATAAGTGATTTGCAATACCAAAACCTGTCAGTAAAGGCAAGAGGTATAACGACTAACTCAAAACGTCATGTGGTCACCAAAGGAAAGTTGAATTCTTAATTGACGAACTCTGTCTTCACACTCTGGGGAGTTGCTAAGCATTAATGACACACCTTTTAGTTCAAACGGCTATAAAAAGGTGACTGGTCAGTCTCATTGTTCACCATGACCAGAGCAGAGCGACGAAGAGTGAGTTTTGAGCAGAAAGTAGTAGGATCATAGAGCGACCACAAATCAACCACCAGCACTCCACGCAGATCAAAAATCATTACAAGTGTATACAGTAAGTTCTATGACCATCGAAACCTCTATTTCACGCATTTTATAGAAAGCCCTAAAATCTGAATATGGCCATGACATCAAGAACTGTGAAATCAAAGAACACCAAGAAGGATGAGTTTAAGTTCATCAATAATTCGGCATGTGAGGAACCAAACTACATGATTCACCCTGAGGTTGCCTCACAACCTGATGATGCTGGAGCATTCTTGTGAATACCAGCTAGGGTTTTGCTTGTCGGGGATGCTCAAACATTTATACACTGCAAGATTGTAGAAATAGGTGATTTAGAGGTTGAACAAGCTTATAAGAAGCTATGCAATGAAGATGGAACTCTGAAAGATGAACATAAACATATAGAAGTAAAATGTCTCACCAATGCCCTAATATTCCTGAAGGTCTTCAAAACTAAGTGGATTCGGTTAGTACTAAGCTGAATGCACAATCATAAACTTTGGCTAGATGAACCAAAGATGACAACCTGAGATGTTATCCATGCGGTCACCGGTTATCGTGTAACTGAGAACTAGGTAAAAGAACTGAAGCATCCACCCAAGGCCGAGACTGAGAAGAACACAGGAGCCAAGTGGGATGGAAGAGGATTGAAAGTTTCCACCATAACTGATGATGAGATGAAATTCAGTGCATGTGTTCTAGGATACAAATTATTCCAAGCTAGCAGGTTGAACAACATTGCATTCGGTGTAGTGGACACAGCGTATAAGATTGTGAAGAAAGGAACACGGTTGGACTTATCAGAACTTCTACTGCATCAACTAGAAGATAATCTAAAGACTATAAGGAATGTGAAGTTAAACACATGTAAGTTTGGCTCACTCATAATGTATATTTTCTTCTACTTTCAAGAAACATTCCCATCGGTAGGAGATGTGAAATGGGATAGCACAAAACCGGTCACCATGTAGATCAGTGAACACATAGCCTCACTGGGAGATAATTTTGAGACAGTCATGGATGAATACTTTAATGTATTCAAAGACTAAATGCAAAAGAGGGTAAGGATCCCCGAACAACTCATTGAGAAGTATAAAGATGAATTATGTTTCATGGTTGATACAGATCATACTTATATCAATCCTATTGTATCGAGGACAACATGGCTTCAACCATGAGAATGTGAGATAAACATTGATCTTGCATCTAAAGCAATTGATGCCTTGTTAAATGAACCACTAGATAAGAAACAACCCAAGTTTGGAACATATGAGGAGGCTAAAACAAGAATAAAATATGGCCTGGTTGTTAATAAAATTGTCAGGAAAAAGGACAAGATGGTAAAGAACCTCAAGAAGATACTATCGGCAACAGAGGAAGAAACCAAGCAGGAGGAAGAAACTAAAAAGGAGGAAGAAACCAAAGGACAGCTACCTATCAATGAAACTGAAGAAAAAGATGACTCTGAAGCCATAGAGTTAGATTCACCACCTCCTGGACCAACTAAAAAGCCAAGGACCACAACTGCTTCTAGAACAAGAACCCAAATATCTAAGGATTCAACTCCTTCACCTTTGAAGAAAGGAAAGGTAAGAACATACAAGAGGAAAGTGACCACACCGAAGAGAGGGAAAAACAAAAGAGGAAGAAAGCTCATCAGAACTCAAGAAGATATTGAAGATACCAAGCAAGATGAAGCTATAGAGGCATAAAATGTCAAGGTTAAAGCTCCAGAAACTATTGATGACATTTGTAAATCTATTGCAAATTTAGGATCTATTATAGATTCTAATATTAGAAGATGGTTGAAACTAGATCCAGAAGATCAAAACAAAGTTGAAGATGCCATCATAGAAAAAATGTACAAGTTTAAATATGTACCAATTTAGTTTGAAAGCAACAATGTACCGAGGGAACTCTTAGACACACTATACTCCAGACGGAAATTTGCTTTGAAGAGTGAAAAGGAAATAAGAGAAAGAGAACTTGTTACTCTCATGCCTTTTGAATCCAAGAAGGAAGAAATAGATGAGATGATGGAGAAACACAAAAAGGATTTCTCACTGAAGTTGAGAGCATATAAATTTCTCGAAGGAAAGCTTATAGAGCTTGAACAGGATAGCCATAAGAAATGGTGTAAAATTCTAAACAAACCTACTGAGAAAGAAATCCCTGAGAAAGACCTACAACAAAAGATGTTGAAAAGGCAACTCAAGAATAGATCTTAATAAAAGATACAAAAGATGATACATCTATTGAGTTAGACAAGGAAGAAGAAGACATAATCAACAAAAAAAACATGGATTTTGCAGATGAGTCATGGCCTGACACCACAAATGACAACATTGTGGATAATAATATCATTGACATAATCGATGACCCAGTAGAGGAAGTTAATAAATATGAAGATGTAAATATTACAAAGGACACAACTAATGAGCAGGACACGATAGTTGATACTGCACAGGTGAACATACCAAACAACATGCCAATATTGATACAAGATATCAATATTCATCAAGAGTCAAACAAGTCACTTGAAAAAGATACTTTTGAGGATGCAATGGAAGAGGAAAAGAAAGACAACACCGATGATCAGAAGGAAATCGGAGACACTCAAACAGTAACCGATATTGATAAGGTTATAGGAGGATATTCAAAACAGGCAGATGGAGACACAATAGAAAAGGATGTAGAAACAAAGAATGATGAAGCTAAGGACATTGATGAAGGAGATAAACCTAAAAATGGAACTCCTGAGGAAACTGACAAAGGTGCTACCAACAATGTGAAGGTGAATTTGGAGACGTCTACAGACACCCGACAAGCTGAAACTGACACACAACAACAAAAAGAAGCACAATAGGTAACTTCATCAAGCACAACTGACAAAGCCGAGAAATTGCAAATGGTTTTACATTCAAGTGCTACAAAAAAGAAGAAGAAGAAATCTAAGAAGAATAAGTTGGAAGTAACCTTGGATGAAATTATTGAAATACCAAAATGTGACCCAACTACACTTGATTTTGAAGCATTACAATAATACGGTGAAATATGCCAAAGGAAGGTATTACAGGAGAAACTGAAGAAACAACACCAAGACTCAATGGTACTGGAAACAACTAGGGACATCTTGCACTAGATTGTACCCGATGTTGATATTGATCAGAATAAGCCAATTATTGATCAATTAGCACTCTCACAGAAGAAATAACAACACAGAATATTGATGCAGAGAAGGCAATTAAAGAGAGAGCTGAGCAGAAGTACCAGCATAAGCTCATTGAGAACATCATCCAAGAAGTGGCAGTCAATAAGGTAAAGCTATCAGAATTCATTACTAAATTAGATACAATTATAACTGAAGCTATAACCTTAATTCAATAACTGAGCACATTGGAAAATTTTACTAAAGAGAATAGTGACAACATAGAAAATTTAGATACATATCTAGCTAACAGTGCTAATAGCTTAACCACCAATGGAGACAATGCAATTAAGTTGCATTATGAGAAGATCATTGAGATCAAAAGGTTAAGGAAGGAACTATGGGAAGTAGAGACACACTTCAGGGAAGGAGTCACCAAGCTCCAAGCTCAACTTCTACCGAACCTTACACTGCTTCAACAACACATTAGTTTAGCACCTAAATTGATAGCAACTCCCGATATGTCTGTAGCAGACAGCATCTATGACATGCACTCCAAGATCACACTCGAGCACATGGTTCTAGAGAACTTAAAAGAACAATGGGAGAAAATGACGGAAGACATGAAGTCTTCACACTCCCACATTTTTTATAAGCTATAAGGTATAGACCTTTGCGCTTAATATCAAAAAATGGGGAAAATGATATGTATATGTATATTCATATGGGAAAAATGATATATATTCATATGGAAAATGATATGTATATGTATATGTATTTACAAAAGGGAAGATATCATATGTATAGATATACCAGCATATACATAGGGGGAGTCATTAAATGACTAAGGATTATGTATGTTGTATATACTTAACATTTTGTTAGTATTTTGCACATATCAGTTTTTGATACTAATGTCAAAGGGGGAGATTAATGACATTAATCTTTTGGTAAGCATACACTGAAAGAAAGAACAAAGAGAAAACTAAAAATAAATCACCGAAATGACTAAGTACAAAGAGAACCGACGACACAACTTTGTGTGTACACCAAAATTGCAAAGCAGAAAGATAAAGAGGAACCCGACAAAGGAACCCAGCGTGTAGAATAAAGTGCAAACCGAGAGACAGATAAAGTGCAAACCGAAGATACAATTAAAGAGAAAACTGAGAGAATAAAATCAAAAGACAGTCAACTGATTTAAGAAGCATAACCGACCATCAGGAACCGAGAATCAATTGCAGCCCGCAAAAAGTGGATCTAACCTCCACGTCAGATAAAGCAGACTTATTCTATTTATAGAGTCTTCATTTATTTTTAAATCTATTTATTTAGGGACAAGAAACATGAATGTAAGTGCTTTAATCAGTCTAACTGATTTAAAACAAATAGACTAGGAGATCAAGGTACAAGTTGTAAACCTGATCTTAGAGTTAGCATCATTTTTCATGAAACTTGATGATGTCAATCCATCTTATAAATAGATGATGCAATCATTCATTATACAAGGATGTGAATATGGAAGAGAGGATGAATGAATCCTACAAGCACATCTATGGACCAGATTGAAAGTTTCAATAAATAGAATAGCAAAAGGTGAATTTGGTTAGCAAGAACCAAGAACAGAGGCTACCGAGAATCAGAGGTATTACTCAATCACATTAGGTGATAATATTATTCATGTAAAATTAAATGGATCTATATTAGTAATAGGAGATTGCATTTACCAGTTCAATTTGTAATTTTCTATCATTCTAACAAGTGGAGAAAAGTGTAAAAATCCTTTCAAGGAAGGTTTAACCGAGTGCACACTCAATAGTGTTGCTAAAGCTCTTAACTGAGTAGACTTTAATAGGTCTCCACAGATACTCTTAACCGGGTAGATCATCAGAAGTGATCAAATTGTAAGCCTTAACCAGCCCCTTCCAATCTGCGGATAGTGAAGATTTTTTGGGTGTCATCCCCACTGTAGTTTTTACTTCCTAACAGGAGTTTTCTGTGATATAATATCTTGTGTTATGTGTCAATTACTTTCATGAATGTTCAAATGTATGTTAAGTTAATGAATTGATATAACTCACATCAAGCTAGTATAGATCAGATTGAATGGATATACAATTGATTACACAAAGGTTAATTGATTAAAGGATACAAAATTTTTAGAGGTATTGATTCACCCCTCCCCTCTTAGTACACACATTAATTCCAACAAAATGGTCTGTATGGTACCAATTGATGCAATGAATAATTAGTATAAATAATATACAATTAAAATGATGTCAGGTTGTGGATGACAAGTGCATAATAGAATAGGTTAATAAAGAAATTCAAAGAAGAATAAATGATGTAGTTATTTTGAAAGTTGCTGCTAACATAATAATGATTGCGCCAACATGTTACAGTGTCAAGGGAACCATGTTATCATGCTTAGCCTTCACGATAGTTAAGATTGGTAATTTTGATCAACAACAGAAGACGAGATGAGGAAAGAAAGGTGAGACTTGCTAAGAGCCATTTAATGAGTTAGCTTCTTAATGTTAGTAAAGTTGGTATGATTGTCAAGCTATCATCTCATCCTTAAGCCTAAAAATCAATCTACCATATTTGGCAGAAATATAATACCTACCATGTATGCGCAAAATTAATGAAAGGGTACATGCATCATGTCAAGGATGCAAGGCACATTAACTTTTTGGAGGGACAACACATTGTAAGTCTTGAAAAGAGTGCCACAATTGTAAATGACCTAAAAGCAATTTTGGTTTAATCATTCCCCATTTTTCCCTCTATTTTTCTATGCAAATCTAACAAATACAAAAAAACTAGTTTTGGAAAGAGCTACTTCACAAAAGCCTACAATAGTCAGAATCTAAAAGAAACCCATGAAGAGGAAAGGTGCTTCTTCAGTTTGTATTAATATATCACCATTAGAGGGTGAATCTCTATCATCTGTAGGTATGTCAACTAAAACCCTAGGCCATTCTTTTGTGCACATTCTATAATGAAGTTAGATGAAATAGGGTTTAGTCTAGTTTTCTTACTTTCAAGATTGGAAAGGTCAATTTGTTAAGAGTAAAATGGCTCAAATCTAGCTAGAATAGTGAATTAGAACATAACTTAGACTAAAACATAATGGCCAAGGTGGTATCACAAAACCATTAGAGCTAGAGATGACAAGGCAGATGAAATTCAAAAAGGAGTTCAAGTTCAAGCATCTTATGTTATACTAGAGGAAAAGACATACATGTTGGGTAGAATTAATGAACCCACAACATCCGAAGAGATGAAAAACTTTACTCAATATGGATTAACTAGATTTGTGGAGTTCTTGATGGCTATAGTAGCACATGACCTAGTGTCTGAGTGTTTGACACATTATGAGCTAAATGTTTGGGTAGTGATAAAAAAATGACAAGTGTATAATAAGA
Organism: Thuja plicata; assembly: GCA_018584345.1. Classification (NCBI taxonomy): domain Eukaryota; kingdom Viridiplantae; phylum Streptophyta; class Pinopsida; order Cupressales; family Cupressaceae; genus Thuja; species Thuja plicata. Next base: position 443,813 of record MU223407.1, on the reverse strand, counting down.
AAGAGAAGGGATGATTAAGGAGGATCAATCATATTTCTTATCGTACATTAGGAAGGAGAGATAACCCTATAGGCTTAGAAGGATCCAAGTGTTTTTTAATAGGTATCAAGATTCTTTCACTAATATGGACAATTGATAGGAAGGTATGAGAACTAAGATGAAATGGAGGAAATGATTTACTTTCTATGCACACAAATTGATAGGAAATAGACAACTTTGTATGAATGCCAGAATTAGGAACCAAAGGATGAAGCTATCCTATGATTTCAATTTGATGCATTTATGGAGGGAAGAGGTTTCCTTACTCGACCCGTTCCCAAGAAGAGGTCACATGGAGTAACTTATTCCTTGTACTTTTGGCTAAACTTAGTTGTAAATTGTTTGTGAGATCCTAAAATCTCCATATCCAGAGGGTTTTTCCTCATTCAAACCATGTTTGAGGAATCAACCTTGAAATAGATACCAAATTGCATGAAAGGAAATCTTGTAAATGTAAAGTAGATATTAGATCTACCATGCAAATGCATATACCTTCAAAAATGTATATTGAGATCATGATGTCTATGAATATGCTTGTATATTCCTTGTATGTAGAAGAATCTAGAATGACAGCAAATGAAAATATTTGTGAATACTCCTCAAAGATATTCAATATTGTTATGCTTGATTGAATCTTTCCTTGAAGATGTTACAATGGTGAGAAAGATTGATTTCACCTATGGTCTCCTTGGTTGTTTAGTGCAACGGTGGTTCATGACATGGCTTAAACACCTCATGTGTCTTCTATATGTCTAGTAGTTGTATCAAGAATTAACAGGTTGATCTTTTGTTGCAACGACAACCACTAGTTGTAACAAGTGGTATCAGAGCTTGGTCACAAGTTCAAACCCCGCACTTGCATTGGGGGGATTGTTACAATGGTGAGAAAGACTGATAGTTCCCTTTGTCTCCTTAGTTGTTCATCTTAATGGTGGTTCGCAATATGGCTTAACCACCTCCTGTATCTTCTATATGTCTAGTGGTTGTATCAGGCATTAACAAGCCAATCTTTTGGTGCAATGGAAAGCACTATTTGTAACAGAAGAATGGATGGATGATCGGATGTAAATGGACAAAGGATCTTCTTGCCTGATTGAGGTATCCTCTAATTAACCATCATGGGAGAGAATCTTGCTAAAATGAAGAAGATTGCCTTCAAGGATTCTTTGGATGCTTGAAAACTTTCTTGAGAATGCTTAGATATGAAATTGTAGGAAGGAACTTGAATTCTTGATTGATTAATATAAAAATGGTTGATAAAATGAGGAGAGTTAGGGTTCTTATATACATCTCACATAATTTCTAAGCTCAAAATTTTAACGAGCTAGATGGGAATCTATAAATCCCACTAAACTAATGAGAGGGGTCCCCAACTAAAATTTTAGGGAAAAAACCAAGGAAGAGGTCACCCTAGGTGACCTCTTATCTAGAAGAGTTTGGCCTTAATGACCTCTTCCCACAAAAAAGAGGGGAAATTTGTTTTGGGGGTCGAGATTGTGGAGAGAATGTTGGAAATGCAGGCAGTGTGAGGATAGGTTAAGAATAATGGACATGAAACCTCAAGAACACTAATATGGGGCTGAATTGAGTATCTAATTATATGTTCTTACAATTTAGAATTGTACATTTAGCCCCCACTTTAGCAGGAGTACAAGATTACCTCATGCTCACGATAAATTAGATCACAACATTGGAAAAAAATTTATCAAGGTCAAGGAGATAAGGAGACACTAAGCCCCAAAGTGAATTAGGTCCTCATCAAATCCATAACTAAGATAAGAAGAAACAACACTCAAAAAGAGAGACAAAAGGAGACATGGCCAACTAGCCTAGTAAATTTTTGACTTACTATGGGCCATGTAAAGAGAAGATATTGCTGCAAGGGATGGATTTGAAGATCTACAAAGTTGTTCTATGCTAGTAAACCCACAAAAAAGGATAAGCAAGAAAATTATTATCCATTAGGGAATTCTTGGAAGGAGGATCATTCCTTAAGGAAAGCATTATCTTGCTAACAAATCCATTGAATGATGTACGGAGCATGATAATGTAATGTAAAGGAGATGGATCGAAGGAAAGCATTATCTCCTAGGCCATTAGAAAAATAAATTGAATTTTTGTGTATATGTGTGTGAAAAATGTGAAACCAAGAGTATGCCCCCATGTTAAAGTGGTTGTAAATGTCTTATTAGAGCAATGTCTTTAATGGAGCATAAATACACCCACAATATATTTTCCACTATGAGATGCCCACAATGAAGGAAAAACCAAGGGAAATGAAACATGTGAAAAAGAGAGTACAAAAGGGATCTAATAACTATAGGGTTAGTATGATCATATGATAAATCATCCATATCAAGAATTATAGCAGAATGAATTGACATCATCCCCCAAAGGTAGTAGAACTACGAGCATAATTAAAGAAGATCATATGAGAGATACAAAGGAAAGTATTTTTTATCCTGCATTAGAGATACCAAAAAGAATGGTTTCTACCACTTTGCATCAACCCCAAGCAAAAAACACAAAGGCACATTTATGAACAAAAGCACATGCATGACATAACATGTATACGACATATAGAAGAAATGAGATACAGATTGAGGAATGTCACAACGGATTGATTCCTTTATCACCTTGCTACAATAGAGAAAAAAAGGTTGTCTTAAGAAATCAAAACAAAACATAAAACAATCAACACATCATGAGGGAAGCACAACATGAACAATAAAACCCATCAAAAGTCCATTATATAGCAGGAGCTAGTCTAGCATATTGTCTCCCCCCCCCATATTGTTCTTTACTATTTAAGGAAGGTGGGAAACACATGAGAGGCGTAACATCGAGCACCATAGATGGAGACATCACAAGTTCCAAACAAACCATTCTCTAATGATGAGTCACTTTGTTTGTCACTAGTATCTAGGGATAACTATTGTGCAAATCTAGTAGGTAAATCATGATTAACATCAATAAGTTCATACATATCATCATAAATGTTGGCATTAACACCATTTGGATTAGAAAAATTATAATCATCATCATCATCATCAAAAGTATCTTGTTCATCTAAATTAATTATAATAGAATCTTTGATATGAATAAAGTCGTCATGTTTATTTAATTTCATCTTTTTTAGATTCAATCCCTTCCTTGGGCTATGCATAGGTTGGTCAAAGGGAATCAAGGCATTAGAAGGTGTTGTAGGGAAGGAAGTTTTTGGGGAAGCTAGCTCACGGGCCCTAGTATAGAGTATACAATGGAGGAAATAAACACATAAGTTTTGTTTGGTTTTTGTTTAAATTTGAGTTGGTAAATAGGATTAATCAACATCAAGTCATTTTTCTTGTTTAGGGGGAAGAACAAAATGAACCCCACAAGGTTGAGAGATAGGAGATGCAGGGCACTTTTAGGATATAGAAGGTATAACTAAAGCATAAATAGGAGGTATGGAAGATTTAGGGAGGAGTCCAAGTCAAAGGAGAGGAGAAAAGACTACCTTGGGATTTCTAAGTTCACAAATCTTTTGGGTTTTGAATTTTTGAGAGGATAATAAGAAATGATCTTGGTGGGTTCGAATTGGTTGAGGCATGCTAGGCCAGAATAAGTCAAGGTCAAAGTTCCCTCAACTGGCTAAAGTTTGATAGAGACTATAGTTGATCATGATGATTCCTCCATTATGGGGAAATTTCAAACACTTAAGGATAGGATAGATAATAGATTTCATGGAATTAAGCCAAGGAAGGCCAATTCTAACTTGAAATTGATTAGAAGTTGGGATGATAACAAAGGCAACATCTAAGGATTTATTACCAAGTTTAATAGGGAATGTAATGGAACCACAGGTGGGACAATTGAAACTATTGAAAGTCTTGATCATTACATTTTATGTATTATAGGAATCTTGGTAGAGTCTATGAAAAGGAAGACTATTAATCTTCACAACAATGTAAAGAGGACCATCAAGTGCCCTAATAGTCTCCTTAGGATCGAATGTAATGCATATATCAAGTTCTGGTTTAGATTTAGGTTTGGGATTGGATTGATAATTTAAGATTGACAACATTGATGACCTATGTGCACTCATTATTATATTTCATAATAGTAGGAGATTCAACAATATTGGTGGAAGAAGATGACAAGGAATGGGTAGACTCAATTGTAATGGTAGAATGGAAAGGTAAGGTGATGGGTCACTCTAAAATTTTGCATCTTGGAGCTTAAAGACTATCTAAAATTAAAAAGCATGATAATTTTGAAGATGGCAGAATGAGCATTTTTCTTAAAAGCAATTGATAGAAGTCATTTTTTCTATTTCGCAGGTCATATTTTAAGCAGTGGAAAAATTGAAAATTTTCACGTCTGTGTGAAGGAAAGAAGTGGATTTGGCGAAACAATGAAATTTCACTGATGTGCAAATATTGGATAAAGGGTCTGTGAGATAGCAATTTTTTGCTATTTCGTGAGGATATATTAAATGGAAAGAAAAATGGCGAAGAGATGATCATTAATTAGGAAGGTGGTTGAGTTGACAGTTGAAGCATATTGACAAGTTTTTTGCACATTTTGAAATACCTTATATGTTAGAGTAATAGTCTATTAGGTTACTAATTTAAATCTTTATGATCTAATTAGTAACTTCCCTATTCACTCTAGTTTGCTTCAGCTAACCTTAGGCAGTTTCTATTTCTTTTAGTTTCCCTTTTAGGGTTTCGGTATTCCTTTATAAGGAATCACCTCTTTGTAT
>MU223407.1:402573-423334 GCA_018584345.1 Thuja plicata | reverse complement strand
TCCCACAGTTTTGCCTACCATCCTCAAACAGATGGTCAGACAGAAGTTATCAACAGAGTGTTGGGAAACTTGCTTAGATGCTTAACAAAGGAGTATGGACAAGCCTGGGATCAAGTGTTACCACAGGTAGAATTTGCTTATAATGATAGTGTCAATAGGACTACAGGGAAAATCCCATTTCAGATTGTATATGGGATGCATCCACGTGGAGTTTGTGAACTCGGAGAGTTAAAAGGAAAAGTGATAAGTGGACATGCTGATGAATTTGCACAGTCTATGAAGGAGATACATGACCAGGTGAAGAAGGATTCGATTGAAGCAAATCAAAAATTAAAGGAGAAGGTAGATGAAGGAAGGAGAGAAGTCCAATTTCAAATTGGAGATCTAGTAATGGTACATCTGAACAAAGCTAGATTACAGAAAGGGATGCCTACTAAGCTACAAATGAGGAGAATAGGTCCCTGCAAGATATTGGAGAAATATGGGCAGAATGCCTATAAAATTGATTTACCTAACAATTTGGAAATGTCACCTGTTTTTAATGTGCAGGATCTTATTCCATACAAGGGACTAGTGATACCTGAGAGTACTCAGCAGATGGAAATAGGAAAAGATGTTCAGGATATACGGGTGAAAGCTAAGTCAAAGTTGCAAGCAGAGAAAATCCTGGATTCACGAGTTCAAAAGACAACTTGACAAAGGGTATACAGAGAATATCTTGTCAAATGGTTAGGGTTACCAGAAGCAGAAGTGACATGGATGGATGAAGAAGACTGCAGAAAGCAAGGAATTAGTTTGGCATTGTTGCCGACTAATTCAAATTAAATTCTTCCTTCGCAGAGGGGGGAGTATGGTGTAGAGCACCCTAGGGTTTCTCACTCCAAGCCCTAGCAGTTTAACAGAGTGATCATGGAGCAGATCACAATTTTCCAAAACCCTAACAGCTTCTTAACTCCTAGCGCGAAAGCAGAAGTGAAAATCAAAAAGACCTACGAAGTTACGGTGACTGTCTAGCAGGAACCGGTTATATTATGTTTATCGCACAGTCGTGAGTTGATGGGTGGTTAGTTTGAAACTGGCATGATGGTGCGATAATATTCTATCACAAAGTCGCAGGGTAACTGACAGTTAGCTTCCTAAGGGTCACGACAATGCGATGACCGTCTATCGCATAGTCACCGATCAACCGACGGTTAAGTTCATAAGTGTGCGAGTGATTGACAACCTATGCATCGCATGATTGCAGAGTAACAAATAGTTAATTTTATAAGTGCGCAAGAGCACGACAAGATCTCATCGCACAGTCGTAGACTAATTGGCAGCTCGTGTCAGAGTGTTGCGGGTACGCGATTACAATGCATCACAGGGTTGCAGATGATTCGACAGCTTGTCTATAAGAGGTGCGAGAGCGCGACAAATAGTGCATCACACAGTCACAGAGTAATGGATAGTTAGTGTTATGAGTGTGTGAGAACTCGACGACAATGCATCGCCGGGTCACAGAGAAATTGACAGCCAGTGTTTTAGTGGTGCGAGCACGCGACAACAATGCAGCGCAAGGTCACAGAGGAATAGGCAGCTTGGTTGGAAGTGTTGTGAGTGCGCGACAACAAGGTATTGCAAGTTCGCAGGGTGAAGCATACATAGGTAATAAGACTCGCGACAGTGCGATTAACATTCGAGAGAAAGAATTGCGATGCCACGACCAGGAGAATAATGAAGCAGGTTGACACGTCAAAAAAAAAGGAAGTTGAAAAGTTTCTCATGACAAAAGAAGAATAATGATACAAAGGAAGATATGTGCACACGTTGATACTTAATCTGATGAAGACATCAATGACAGTTGCAGAGGAAAAGGAAGCACCAAAGTAGTTAGAATCCTTAGGAAGATAGGTAACCAAAAAACGGTTACAATTCAAGAAGAAGCTGATACTTATAATCGGGAAAAACCCATGGAGGGGTTATTGTTGGATAATTTTGGAGATTGAACAGACTAGCAGAGAAGATTTCAGTTTACATTGTAATTCTCAGATTTTCAATAAAGAGTAGTTTTATGTACTTTTTGTGTGTGCTTCTATTGTGTGCAGACTTCTGTAGAGTAGGATTTTGAATTCAATTAAGTCTCATGGATGCTTTTTGACTCTTGTAATCCATCCTATGGAGTGTGACCGTCAAGAAGCATCTTTCATGTATTTTTATTCTATTTTTGTGTTTGGGATTGAGAAGAGGCTAGTCAGAATTGTAGACAAGTCCTAGGCGAGCTAAATGGTCCGGCTAGAGAACTTGTAGGAGAGAGATAGAAGGAGAAGGTGCATGACTTACTTTATTCAGTCATGGAGAGGAAGATAAGGTAGAGAGTGAAGCATTTCGGTGGGTAGGAAACCTAGGAGAGAGGGAGTATAGAAATCCTTCCAGTTAGGGTCTGAGAGTAACCCTAAGAGACTCAAGTGTGAGTCTAGAGGATCCTGAAGCGAATAGGGTCCAAGGTAAGATTCCTAAGAAAGAGTAGGAGTCTAGGAGCAAGGTGACCTCCCCATCACAATACCTCTAAAACTTTTATCTCTTTTATCCTTTAACCTTTATGTAATCAATTGTATTACCAACCATCTGTTCTATACTATCTCTGTGTAAGTTATATCAATTCATAAACTTAGTAAGCATGTAAACATTCATGAAATTAATAGACACATAACACAAGATATGGTAACGTAGAAAACCCCTGTTAGAAGGTAAAAACTATAGTGGGGATGGAACCCACAAAAACTTCACTATTTGCATATTGGAAGGGGTTAATTAAGGCTTACAATTTGATCACTTCTAATGATCTACCCTGTTAGGAGTATTATGTGGAGAATGGTTAAGGTCTACTCTATTAAGAGCTTTAGCAACACTGTTTAGTGTGCACTTGGTTAAGAGATTTACAATAGGATTGTTAAATCCACCTTTCTTGAAAGGATTTCTTCTATTTTCTACACTTTTTAGAATGTAGACAAAAATACTTATTGACCTGAATGTATGCAATCTTAGTATTACTGATTACAAATTTATTAAAGCTTACATGTACAAAGTATCACCTAATGTGACTGATTAATACCTCTATTCCTTGGTAGCCTTGGTTCTTGGTTCTTGATAACCAAATTCATCTTTTGCTTCTCTGCTTCTTGAAACTCTTAGTCTGGTCCATAGATGTGCTTGTTGGCTACATTCATCCTCTCATCTATCATCAATGATTGATTACACATCTATTTATAACATAGATTTGACCTTTTTAGTTTTAAGTATAACAAAACTAACTCTATGATCAAAGTTTTACAACTTGACCTTAATCTCCTAGTTTGCATGTTGTTAATCAATTAGACTAATTAAAAAAATTACAATAATGTTTCTTGTTCCTCAAGAAATGGTTTTAAAAAAATTCAAAAATCTAAATATAGAATACAACTATTTTATCTAACGTGGAAGTCAGATCCACTTTTCTTTGGATATAACTGACTTTTAGTGTATTATGATCGGTTTGCTCTAAAATCAGTTAGACTATCTTTCAGTGTTCCTTTGTTGAATTGTCTGTTGGGTTCCCTTGCTCTGTTGAGTTCCTTTTTTTCTGCTCTTTCAATTTGAACTATATTCTGCTCGTCGGGTTCCACTGTTTGTTTGTTCCTGTCGGGCTCCACTTTACCATTGCAAGTTGTGTCTTCAATTTACACTGTATATTGTTCTGTCGGTTTGTTCTTATCCTATATTTCAGTGTTGATTTTACTGATGGTTTTCCTTTGCATACTAATGGAAAAATAATGTCATAAATATTTCCATGATTTTGGGATACAAATTTCACTACAACAGCCAACCTAATTCAGTTTTCGTGGGAGTTATTATGATGACTTATAAGATGGCGAAGGAGAATGTAAAATACAACTTATGTGAATTGCTAAGACAAATTTTTTTAGAGAATGTCAAGAAAATTAAATGAGAAAAATCAAAAGCATTCAGGTTTGGGTCTTTACTGATACATATCTATATTCACATAGTTCGTAAGTTTCCTAGAATGCATCCTAGGGTATGGAAAGATAGTGAACCAATTGGCATTTAAATAACTAACAGCTATAGAAGGAAAAATAGCACATGGGTTGATGGTGAAATATTTGCAATGTTAAAAATTATTCAAAGACAAATGAAGGAAAGAGTGAGGATCCTTGAGACAATAGTTCAGAAATACAAATATACAATTTATTTCATGATTGAAACTCATTGTGTATGCTATGGGGTAGTTGAACCAAGGAAGAATTGGAGTTACCCTATGGGTTATGAGGTCAGTGCAGAGGTTCTTACAATCAAAGTTGAACATATTCTCTCTTCTGAAATTGATTCTTCAGAAGAAAGATGGGGCACTTATTAAGAAAAAATTGCTAAAATCATAGATGAATAAACTAGGGAGAAAGGAAAAGAAATATTAATAAAATGGTTGATGCTATTGCAGAGAAGGTAGGTATAAACACAGATGAGATGAAAGAGGCAATAAAGAAGATGGCAAAAGGAGTTTCTGGATTAGCGAGCACTACTCCTGCAACCCTTTCACCTCCTGAAGTTGTAGAGGTTATTATTTTATCTCCTACTATGGTTGATGTACTTGATACCACTCCTACACCACCAAAGAGGACATCAAAAACTAAAACAATGAAGGCGACATAGATTCTTGTGAGAATGACAGGGTCCTCTAAAAAAAACTCATCACCCAAAAGGCAGAGGACTGGTGTAGAAAAGAAATAAGAAGAGAAGAAAATAGAAAATAAAGAAGCAAAGAAAATAGAGGAGAAGAAAGAAGAAAATAATATAGAAGATAAGAAAAATGAAGAGAAGAAAAATGATAAACTAGTTGAGAGACAACTTTGGAAACCAGATCTAAGGATGTTGGAAAAAAGGATAGTCGATCAAGGAAAGTTGAACCAATTACCTAAATAATTTGGCAGGTATAATAATAGTGACAAAATCCTAATTGAAGACATTGTCATTAATCACATGCTAATGTTTAAGAAGAATCTACTTGAAATAGAAGGTAGTATTCCTAAAGACTTATATGACAAATTTGAAGTAAGGAAGATGATCATATAAGGATAAATGCCATAGAAAATACACTAAATGTTGTTTCATTTGATGAGCATGAGAGAATAATGAAAGCCATTAAGCCCCTACTAAGAGTAAAGTCAAGATTGATAAAGATTATGGGGAGAAATTATGATGAAGTTATAGAATACACCCACAAGGCTATTGATAAAGTGTTAATAGAAATTAAACTAGAAAAAATTTCACCTCCTAAGCCCAAGGCTACTAAGCCCAAAATTATTTTGAGAGGAGAGTCCTCTAAACCTGCAGTTGTACACATTAACTCATCTAACGATGAAGATGACAGTAGTCAATTTTTCAGTACAGTTAAGAAAATTTCTTTGTTTCTAGTGTCCCTGTGGCTTTGGAAATTTTGCAGGATATTGGTGACCCTTTTCAAAGGAATACTGGTGATACAGTTACTAAGGCAGATGGCAGTAATGAACATAGTATAGTCAATCTTGGCACATTGACTGGGGAAGAGATGAAATAAGATTCTGAAGAAAAAGATCAAAGCACTAAGGATGAAATTAAAGAGAGTCTGGTTGAAGTAAATAAGCAAGATGAGAATAAGGAAGAAACTAAACAAGAAACTAATGCATCCATTCCTATTTCTTCAACATTATTGTTGGAAAGTAATGTTAAACCTATGAACACTGATGTTGATGGCATGGATGAGGACAAAGAAGTCACTTTATGAAGCTCTACCTATGGTACTGAAGGATGTAGAGATATCATCCTTTTCTTTGAATGGTCTTATTCATGTAGGTCAAACTTTGGAGAAGACATGGACAACATACTCAAAGATCTTGGAAACATGTTTTCAAGATATTCTTCGCATGGTATGAATTTTTGGTGAAAAAATCTATAATTTTGATATGTATATAGTTAGATTTTTGAGTATACCTTTTCCATTAATGTCAAAGGGGAAGTAATAAGTATAGTAGGAAAAAATGTAGATAATGGTTATAAGTGATAAGCGAGTAATAAGTGATGTCAGTAGTTTGGCATTTGACACTTAGTCATTTTTTACTAAGTGTTGTCGCCAATGCCAAAGGGGGAGATTGTTGGCAAGTGGCCTAATGAGAATAGCTTAGAGGTTTTAATTTATGGAAACACTACTTATTGGCATGTCACTTGGAGTGCATTTTAGTTTTGGAAATTTTGTTTGGAAAAATGACTAAGTCCAGGAAGTAGTTGACAGGGTACAACTACAAAGTTTTTATTGGTGAGTATAGTATGTGACGTCTTAAGACCTAAAACATTATAGGATTTTTATATGTGATGTAATTTACCTTCAATTAAGTTCTCTTGTGTTTTGGATTTGAGCAGAGAGAGTTATAGCTTGTTGAAGTTATGCGAAGGTAGTGCAACAGTGATACATGGAAGATGAGTGTTCGCGGTGTTTAAGGGAGTATTTTGTGGAATCCAAAAGTGTTAATTTGGATTTGGATTGGGTCCTACCCTAATTTTGTTGATGTATGATCTTTGACTATATATTTTTTATTTGATTAAGTGTTGGAAGCATTCTTTGTTGTACGTGTGAGCCGACTAGAAGAATCCTTGAGATCGAGTATATAATGAAGATGTTTTGAGATGCAAAGGTATGTGTGGAACATATAGATGCATTGTAATTTCATAATTAGACAACATATGTTACAAGCTTTAAATGGGACTACTTGAGCATAGAATATTCTTGTATAGTTCATATTGATAAATCATTGTAACAGACAATTTTGTTTTGTAAGAGTAGTGAGTTCCTTGTATACCCCTAACAGGGTTTCTATCCTTTAACATGGATATCTACTAAATGTAATATTCATCTCCTAATAGGGCTAGGTATCCTAATAGGGACACTATAATTTTTAGTGCATTATTTGTGGGTATCATCTATTAGAATTCAAAGAATTCATAAGCCAAGATCACCTGCAGCAAAATACTTGTCACGAAAGCAAAGAATGGAGACAAAACTCACATAGATCTCAAAGATGAAAATATTCATTCAGAGAGAGAAATACGAGAATTATAAAAGAATTGATAATTACAAAGTGATCAATCCTAATAAAGGAGATCAAAATCCTAAGAAGGGTGGAGAAACCTAGGTTGCATGAATAATTAATAAAAGAATTAATTATTGCATGCCTAAAGTTTAGCTTAAGTGAACTAGAGATAAAAAGGTGACTTAATAATTAAATCAATAATGATTTAATTAATAAGTGAAAATACCTTTTTATCTAACACTCCCCCTTAAGATAAACTTAGGGAGAAGCTAAAAACCTAGAAACGACTACTAAAAGCAGAAAATGGGTCACGGTAACAAGGCCTGATCAAGTACCCAAGTACAAAAAATATTTGTAAAGAGGAGAAAAGGAGAAAACCTAGTGGGAAAAACCGCTCTCCAAAAAGAGATAAAGCCTACGTAAGGACTAAAGAAGCCTCCAAACTAGGGAAAGTCCCAAAAAAAGGAACAAAGATTAGGTAGAGACGATTGTAATTTGCATGAGTGCCCTAAAATGACACTGCTCAAATCAGGATCAAAAATAAGGAAAACATCAAAACTCAAAGATACAGATGGAAAAACACCAAAGTATGAAGAGCTTATCAAAAGAAAAACATGTAGAACACCTCACAAAGGCAAAGAATGGAGACAAAACTCACATAGATCTGAAAGATGAAAATATTCATTCAGGGAGAGAAATGAGGGAATTACAAAATAATTGATAATTAAAAAGTGATCAATCATAATAAAGGAGATCAAAACCCTAAGAAGGGTGGAGAAACCTAGGTTGCATGAATAATTAATAAAATAATTAATTATTGCATGCCTAAAGTTTAGCTTAAGTGAACTAAAGATAAAAAGGTGACTTAATAATTAAATCAATAATGATTTAATTAATAGGTGAAAATGTGAATTAATAATTAAATAAATAATTATTTAATTAATAAGTGAAAATACCTTTTTACTCTAACATCATCCCCACCGGGGTTTTCCCTTGGCCAGGGTTTACCCGTGAACAAATCATGGTGTTATGATTTGTTTGCTTTGTGTATGTTATCTTATTTCAATAATTGCATGGTTAAGCGTGGAATTATTAAGTTTAAAATTAAAGTGTTGTAATACTGATTCACTCCCCTCTCAATATTACTTGATCCAAACATGGTGGAGGTTCCTGTCCACTATGGAATGCTTTTATCTAGACAGTAGTCAATCTTGGTAGGTAGGCATGTGCAATTGGACTTATCATACTCAACAATCCTTGTGAATGGGAGAGTCATAAGGATTAATAGGGAGCCAAGATCTCCTTATATAATTGAAGAAGATTTCATACAAGGAATGATTAATTTATGCCAATTAGACATGGAAATTTTTTTAGGTAAGTGTTACTAAGCCTATTCAGAATAGTACTAACCCTATTGAAGTGCATGCAAGAGAAGATCCTAAAAAGATATGGCACATATACTTTGATGGAGCATGTATAAAGGAAGGTAATGGTGTTGGTATTGTTTTTGTGTCTCCGCGTGATAAATGTTTTAAATATTCTTTTCTTTTAACTTTTGATTGTACTAATAATATTGCTGAGTATGAGGCACTTATCTCAGGACAAAATATTGCAATCAAACATGGAATAAAATTGTTATTTGTGCATGGTGATTTAGATTTGATTGTGTCAAAAATAAGGAATAGATTTTCCATAAGAAATATTAGGTTAAAAATGTATAGAAATCGGGTTTGGGGTAATTTACAGCTTTTTGATGCTTTATCTATTGAATGGATTGATAGATCAGAAAAAATTGTGGCTGATTTTATGGCTAATCTTGTTGTCAGAAAAAATGATATTTTTTTTGATGAAATAGTCCAAGTTGAAATTAAATCCAAACCAACTATACTTGACAATATTCAAAATTGGAAATTTTTTGAAGATGACAGAGATTTGATAAATTCTCTCGCATGTGAGGACCAATATAAGGACGAGTTTAATGATTGGAATGCATGTGTGGAGGAGCATCAAGGAAAATAAACTCTTTTTGGAAAGTAAGTGATGCAATTGAAGATAAATAAAATTCCAAAAGGGTTGGTAGCATTTGAGAGGATGTCTGATAGTCAAGAGAATTTCCAAATAAAGAAAGCATATATAGATTCTGATGAAGTAGAAAAAATCAACCTTGGAAGTGAGAATACCTCAAAGGGAATCTTCATAGGTAGGAAAACCACTCCCAAAATCAGATCTGACCTAATGGCCTTGTTAAGAAAGTATAGACATATTTTTGCATGGTCATGTAATGACCTCAAGGCTTATAGGGAAGACTTGTTTCAGCATGAGATCCCATTGAAGTCTGATGCAAAGTCTTTTAGGTAAAGGCAATGTCCCATAAACCTAATGTTGGCTCCCAAGATGAAGGAAGAGCTAATCAAACTGAGAGATGTTGGAATAATAAAACATGTTAGACATTCAACATGGGTCTCTAATTTGGTTCTAGTAAGGAAAAAATGGTGATATAAGATTATGTGTATATTTTAGGAACTTGAATATATCATCTCTAAAGGATAGCTATGCATTGATGACATGTAACTGATTGAATGTTTTGAAAATGTTAAGTTGATCACCGAAATGCAGAAGGATAATGCAAGACATTAAATGAGTTAATGGATTGTATTGTCATTGATGTCAACTTGATATAATATAATTGGTTATGATCAAAGTGTCAAAGACTTTAGAGAATCATAGAGATAAAGATTATGCTTTCAATAATGCCTAAAAGACAAGTATTCACTATGTGACTTCAAACACCAATGGTCAGTGGAACCCGATGGACAGAGATCGCCGAAATTCAAGTCATAGTGATGCCTGAGCAAGAACACTGACGAGCATTACCGATGAGTAGAATCACAAGCATAATTGACGACCAGAAACATAGTGTAAACAGATGGAGAAGCTCGAGGAGAACTAGAGTGTTGATTGAAGCTATCAAAGAGTTAGAACATTGAAAATAATTAGAGTTCAGAAATGACAAAATATCTAACTGGCAGAGCTAAATATAGACTTAACTGGTAGTTATCATTGTTTTCATCGACAAGATAAAGCCAGAGATAAGTAAAGGAATTAAAGTTATTTTTTTCCAGTTGGCAAGAAGATCTTTGCGAGATAAAACATGAGTTTTTCTTTAAATATAATTGGCTAAGATTGTGGATCATGCCAAGATCAAGAAAATCAAGAACCTAACAACAGTGATATCATTTCTATAAAAGAGACAACTTAATTCATTACGAATTGTATGGGTAAATGAATGAAAAGAGGATGCTAAAGAGAAACTGATGAAGATCAACTTCATACAGTCCCGATCAATAAAGCTGAGGAAAGAGCTAAGAAGTTCTACAGACACTGAGAAACAGAGCATAGATAGCATCAACGAGCAGAACAAAAGTGGAGAAAAGGTATTAAAATGACATATTGATTATATTAGTTTTATGAGATTACAATAGATATGAAAATTTGCAAGTATAAGTTGTATATGTGAACAGGTCATGCTATTTCAGTTTAACCATTGTTATAGAAAGTCTCTTAACCGAGCGGGATTTAAAGATCCTTTCTATATTGAGATACATCCACAGGAGTATCAAAAAGTTTGATCATAAAGATAGCATGAGATGCTAGATACCTATTGACAGGCCAAGTGAGTGTTTGATCAAGGAAGGTAGCATAGAGATGCCCAATATCAAGTGACAGACTAAACTTGTAAATCCTCTAACAAGGTCACACCTAACAATGTGTTTGTAATCGTTAATAGGGTTGGCTCTTTACCGAGCTCACTTTAGAAGAGTGAAAATTTTGGGTTACCAGTCCCAAGTGGTTTTTCCTTTAATAGGGTTTCCACGTTAAAAATCCATGTGTCAATGTGTTCATGCATCATTACTTTAGTGTTTTGCATTACACATAGCTTAACTAGATTGATTGGTATACTCTAAGATAATTTATTGTTTTTGGTAAATTAATAGACTACTATTTGGTAAACATACAGTTTAAGGTTTAACAAAGCATTCCGAGCAGTAGTAATTTGATAATTGTATTTGGAGGCATTCATCTTAAAGGACTAAAGATAACTAGAGGCTTAATATTGTGGTACTAAGTTTTTGGGTTGATTACTAGAATATTTTTGAGGCCACTGATTCATCCCCCTGCCCCCTCTCAGTTATTACTAATAATTGGTATCAGAGCCTGTGTGCTTAGAAATGGAATTTAACAGCTCAAGCAAAAGATCACAAGATGAACAAATGAGATGTGCCCAAGTTGAATAAAGACAACTTTGCATCATGGCAAAGCAGAATAAGACTCCACCTATCAAGTATTGGAAATGATGTTGTTCAATACTTAGATACTGAATATGTGTTGCCTACAGGACCTCACACTCTTGAGCAATTAAGAGTAAAGAATGAGCATAATTGCATGATGATAGAACTTGCATCATCACTCTCCGATGCTGAGTTTGAAGATGTCAAAACCTGCACCTCTGCTAAGAAAATCTGGGATAAGTTGAAGCTGGTACATGGAGGAAATGCTAATGTACTAAGAGCCAAGGCAGAAAGCCTAAGAGGGAGGTTTGATGACCTAAGGATGAAAGAAGGAGAAAATATCACTTAGTATAGTTGCAAAATCAAAGAGGTAGTCAATGTTATCCAAGGAGTTGGAGGTGTACTTGAAGAGGAGACAGTGGTAAGTAAAATCTTAAGAACCTTACTCCTTGTATATGCTATTAGAGGTTCTGTTATTCAAGAAATGAGAGCAGTTGCAAACAATATAGTTATTCTAGATAGTCTGATTGGTAGACTGATTTCATTTGAGATGAAAAACTTTGATAATAGTGTCTTACCATCTATAGAGTCTGCAATCAAATCTTCTTTAAAGATAAGTAATTCAAGTCATGGAAATTCTATTAGAAATGATAGTGAAAGTGATAATGAGGATCAAGTACTTGATGAGATTGAAGCACTATTGGCAAGAAGATTGCATAGAGGAAAAGGTAAATTACTACTTGTGTGTTTCAATTGTAAAGAGGTTGGACACTTTGCTCCAAGATGTCCAAATAGAAGAAAAGATGACAGAAGTAATGACAGATCATATGAGAAGAAGTTTGATAGAGGTGATAACAGAGATTACCGAAGCAACTGACAATATAACAAGAGAGATACCCAAGACTTCAAGGACAAAGGGAAGAAATCTTGTTACCTAGCTGAGAACAATGTTGATGACACTGACACCGAATTAGAAGAAGACATTGAGATGGTATTTGTATCCATGAAGGATGATTTAGATGAAGATGAAGAAAGGTATGTAGAAACTGCACTCATATCTAAGGTTAGTAAGAATTATGTCTGGATCATAGATAGTGGCTACACTCACCACATGACCGGTGATAAGAAAAAGTTTGAGACTTTTGAATACTATAATGGCGGTTCAGTAAGAATGGGTAATGATACACCTTGACCAGTTGAAGGTAAAGGAACAATAATGTTGAATAACCTAATGTGAAAATGCTTACTAGATAAAAGGACTGAATTATAATTTGTTAAGTGTTTCTCAGCTGAACAATTCAGGTCATAGAGTAGCATTTGAAAATAACAGGCAAAGATCTTCAATGAATCAGGAAGGTTGATCAGAACTGGTGAGCAGAAAAAAGGTAACCTTTTCTATCTTGATGACATTAACACCACTTTTTTTATGGCTAGAAAGGAAGACATATGGTTGTGGCACAAAAGATTGTGTCATGTGAACTTTTACAATATGATAAAGATAAGCAAAAAAAGGAATGTTAGAGGCTTACCAAGCATGACTAAGCCTGAGCATATCATGTGCAAGAATTGTCAAAAAGGTAAGATGACAAAGTCTAGTTTCAAGAGTAAAACCCATACATCTAATGCAATTATAGAATTAGTCCATACAGATCTATGTGGACCCATGAGAACAAAGAGTTACTATGGAGATAGGGATTTTATTCTCTTTGTTGATGATTATTCTAGAATGATGACAATAATGTTTTTAAAAGATAAATCAGAAGCATTCAAGATGATTAAATGGTATAAGGCTATGGTAGAAAACCAAAGTGAAAATAAATTGAAATTCTTAAGGTCAGATAGAGGAGGAGAATTTACTTCAGATGAACTCATTAACTATTGCAATGAGCATGGAATTAAAAGACATGTTTTTGCACCAAGAACACCATAACAAAATGGAATTGCTGAGAGGAGAAACAGATCAATTGTTGATTGTGCAAGAACATTGATGATTGAGAAAAGCATCACTCAAACTTTCTAGAGGGAATTTGTCAGTACTGTTGTATACACATTAAACAGAGTACAATTGAAGAAGGACACAAAGAAGACACCCCATGAGATTTGGTATGGTCATACACCCAATGTAAGTTACTTCAGAATCTTTGGTAGTCAATGTTATATTTTGAAGGATGATAGAAATGGAAAACTTGACTGCAAAAGTGAAGAAGGTATCTTCCTAGGGTACTCAACCAAAAGAAAGGCTTATGAATGTCTTAATAAGTCATCTAACAAAATCATTGAAAGTGCAAATGTGAAAATAGATGAATTTGGATAAAATAATGATAAGTAAAGCAGAAGAGAACCAAAGGACTACAATAGGTTTGTTTGTATAGAACCTGACACTCTACCTGAGTAATAGCGTGTCACTCCTGAGAAATAGAACATTACACCTGAGCATCAGGTTGCAATTACTGAAAATTAGGAAAATCCTCAAGATGATGTTCTGAGTGATGGAGATCAAAATGAAGGTCAAGAAGATGATCAGAATGATGAACACAGAGCTGAACCAAAACTTGCCAAGTATGTAAGAAGAAATCATCCACAGAATCAAATCATAGGAGACAAATGGGCTGGAATGAGAACATGAAGTAAGTCACTGAACACCATATGTTTACTTTGTGATTTTGAGCCTAAATCTATTAATACTGCACTTGAAAATAAGGAATGGGTCAGTGTTATTAATGAAGAAATAGAGAAGATTGAGAATAATAGTACATGGACATTAGTACCAAGACCAGATGACAAGAATGTCATCGGTACCAAATGGATATTCAGAAATAAGTTGAATAAGAATGGAGAAGTAACAAGAAACAAAGAAAGGTTAGTATGCAAGGGATATGCACAAGAAGAAGGCATTGATTATGGAGAAACCTTTGCACCCATTGCTAGACTAGAAGGAGTTAGAATCTTACTTTCTTATGTTGCATTTAAAGGATTCAAGGTATAGCAGATGGATGTGAAATCTGCATTCCTAAATGGAATACTTGAAGAAGAGGTATACATTGAACAACCAGAAGGGTTTGTTGATCTAGACAATAGAAACATGGTATGGATTGAAACAAGCACCCAAAGCCTTGTATGGATTGAAACAAGCACCCAAAACCTGGTATGAAAGACTTCACTCCTATCTCATTAGCATTAAATTTTTTTGAACAAGTGAAAATAGCAATATGTACTTAAAAGAAGATATCGATGGTAATATTCTAATTGCTGAAATTTTTGTTAATGATATGATTTTTGGGGGAAATGAAATGTTATGCAAGTCCTTTGCTAATGAAATGAGAAAAGAATTTGAAATGTCTATGTTTGGGGAGATCAAATTCTTTCTTGGTCTATATATTCTTCAACAAGAAACAAACATTTATAATCTGTCCAAATACATCAAGGAAGTGCTGAAGATATTCAAGATGGAAGATTCCAAACTAGTTGGAACACCTATAGCTACTGGATGTAAGCTGACAAAAGAAGACAAATCCAATGAGATAAACCAAACCTTATATAGATCAATGATTGACAAACTAATGTATGCTTTCATACTAGACCAGATATAGCACATGGAGTAGGGATAGTCACAAGATTCTCTGCTAATCCCAAAGAATCACATATGACTATTGTCAAGAGAATTCTGAGATATCTAAAGAACATCGAGGATTATGGCTTATGGTATAAAAGACAAGGAAAATTTGAGCTACAAGTCTATACAAATGTTGATTGGGCTGGAAACGTTGATGACCGAAAGACCACAACTGGAGGAGCATTCTTCATTAGTGAAAAACTTGTCACATGGATAAGCAAGAAGCAAGGATGCATCTCTTAGTCTATTGTAGAAGCATAGTATGTGGTTGCTTCTACAAATTTCTCAAACATTGCATGGATCAAACAGTTACTGGAAGGTATGAATATGAAGATTATTGAACTAGTAATTATCTACTGTGATAATACCAGTGCAATTAGCATTTCTAAGAATCCAGTCATGCATGCTAAGACTAAGCATATTGCCATCAAGTACCACTATCTGAGAGAACAAGTGCAAACAAAGGAGGTAATATTGGAATATGTTTAATCAAAGGAACAATTAGCTAATATATTCACCAAGCCACTATTGAAAGATACATTTGAGTACCTGAGACAGAGACTAGGGGTCCAACCCTTGTCTATCAGTCAGTAAGCTGACTAGCGGGTTGCATTGGCCTATACCAAATCTGAAGACCAATCATGTTGATGCAAACACTGAGATGGACAGCAACAGATACATCTGTACATAGCAAGATACAAATCTGCATCAAAAACTAGAGATAATGTATTGTTGATGGATAGGAAAATTTAAGAAATATATTATGTAAAAAATGGAAGATGATAAAAACAAGAAGAAGTGTTTTTTTTGGCATTGTTGTCAAAGGGAGAGATGATCTCATTATCATAAAGGGAGAGATTATCTCATCATCGTAAGGGAGAAATTATCTCATTGATCAGAAAAGATTATATCATTATCAATAAAGTGAAGTTCCTGAGAATCAAAAGGAAGAGTTAATCAATATTTTAAG
This sequence comes from Thuja plicata, assembly GCA_018584345.1. NCBI lineage: Eukaryota > Viridiplantae > Streptophyta > Pinopsida > Cupressales > Cupressaceae > Thuja > Thuja plicata. Next base: position 407,365 of record MU223407.1, on the reverse strand, counting down.
GGAGAGAAATTGATTACATATGAAATATCCATCTAAGGGAGAGAAGTAACAAAGGGAGAGAGTTCATACAAAAAGAAATATTGTTGTCAAAGGAAAAAGAGATTATCAAGAAGAGGAAAAGTCAAGGCAGAGCACATATCAGAACAAAGACATTAGATGCTACATCTATCCAGTGAAGGGATTGAAGATTGAAGATAATCTTTCTGTAAGAAACAAATCTAAGCTATTTGAGCTTACCAAGAGCCAAACATTTGTAATAGCTATATTAGGAAAGCTTGATGAAACTGTATATTTCATATTGTATTAGCAATAGTATAGTATGATAATGTAGTATGTTACCATCAATGCCAAAGGGAGATATTGATGGCATGTAACTGATTGATTGTTTTGAAGATGTTAAGTTGATCGCTGAAATGCAGAAGGATAATGCAAGAAATTAAATTATTTAATGGATTGTATTGTCATTGATTTCAACTTGATATAATCTAATCAGTTATAATCAAAGTGTTAAAGACTTCAGAGAATCAGAGAGATAAAGATTATGCTTTCACTAATGCATAAAAGACAAGTATTCACTATGTGACTTCAAACACCGATGGTCAGTGGAACCCGACGGACAGAGATCACCGAAAGTCAAGTCATAGTGATGCCCAAGCAAGAACACCAATGAGCATTACCGATGAGTAGAATCATAAGCATAATCGATAGCTAGAAACATAGTATAAACTAATGGAGAAGCCCAAGGAGAACTGGAGTGTTGACCGAAGCTATCAAAGAGTTAGAACACCAAAAACAACTAGAGTTCATAAATGAAAAAATATCTAGCTGGCAGAGCTAAATATAGACTTAATTGGTAGTTATCATTATTTTCATCAACAAGATAAAGCCATAGATAAGTAAAGGATTTAAAGTTGTTTTGTCCAGTTGGCAAGAAGATCTCTGCGAGATAAAACATGAGTTTTTCTATAAATCTAATTGGCTAAGATTGTGGATCACGCCAAGATCAAGAAAATCAAGAACCTAACAACGATGATATCATGTCTATAAAAGAGACAACTTAATTCATTACGAATTGTGTGGGTGAATGAATGAAAAGAGGATGTTGAAGAGAAACTGATGAAGAGAAAATTCATACAGTTCTGATCAATCAAGCTAAGGAAAGAGCTAAGCAGTTCTGCAGACATCGAGCAATAAAGCATAGAATCACCGAGCAGAACAAAAGTGGAGCAAAGGTATTAAAAGGACATATTGATCAGACTAGTTTTATGAGATTACAATATATCTGAAAATCTACAAGTATAAGTTGTATATGTGAACTTATCATACTATTTTAGTTTAACCATTGTTACAAAAAGTCTCTTAATCGAGCAAGATTTAAAGATCATTTCTATATTGAGATACATCCACAGGAGTATTAAAATTTTTGATCATGAAGATAGAATGAGATGCCAGATACCTATTCACAGGCCAAGTGAGTGTTTGATCAAGGAAGGTAGCATAGAGATGCCCAATATCAAGTGACAAACTAAAATTTTAAATCCTCTAACAAGGTCACACCTAATAGTGTATTTGTAACCTTTAACAGGGTTGGCTTTTCACCGAGCTCACTTCTGAAGAGTGAAAATTTTGGGTTATCGGTCCCAAGTGTTTTTTTCCCTTAACAAGGTTTCCACATTAAAAATCCATGTGTCAATGTGTTTATGAGTCATTACTTTAGTGTTTTGCATTACACATAGCTTAACTAGATTGATTGGTATACTCTAAGGTAATTTATTGTTTTTCGGTAAATAAATAGACTGCTATTCGGTAAACATATAGTATAAGGTTTAGCAAGGCATTCTGAGCAGTAGTAATTTGATGATTGTATTTGAAGGCATTCATCTTATAGGACTAAAGATAACTAGGGGCTTAATATTGTGGTACTAAGTTTTTGGGTTGATTACACATATAATTTTGAGGCCACTGATTCACACCCCCCCCCCCCCAGTTATNCCCCCCCCCCCCCCCAGTTATTACTAACATGCATTACCCAATATGGAAGCATTATTGCAGAAAGTCACTAGAAATGAACTGTTATCAATGATAGATGAATTTTTAGGATACAATCAAGTGAGAGTAAAAGAATCAGAACAATATAAGACAACTTTTCCTACACCATGGAGGACTTATGTGTATACCAGGATGTCTTTTGGTCTTACAAATATAGGATAAACATTCCAAAGAGCTATGGATGTTACATTTGAGAGTTTGATTGATTTCATTATGGTGGCATATCAAGATGGTTTAATTGCATACTAAAAAAGGGTAAAAGATCATTGTAATCACTTAGAAAGAATTTTCTGAGAGCCTTGGAATATGGGATATCACTAGATCCTGAGAAATGTCATTTTGGAGTCACCAAGGGAAAGCTTTTGGGACATATTGTATCCAAGGAGAGTAAAAATAGATCCTGAAAGGATATCTGCCATCAACAAGATTCAATTTCCCAAGACAGTTAAGGCCATCGAGTCCTTTTTTGGGAAAATTAATTTTGTGAGAAGGTTCGTCTATAACTTTTTGAAATTATTAAAACCATTGCAAACAAGTTGAAAAAGGGAGCATAAATTAAGTGGACTAATGAGGATTTGGAGGCATTTGCAAACATCAAGAGGGCTATCAAATAAGATCCTATTTTAAAATCTCCTGACTTCACTAAACCATTTCAAAAAATTCTTTTGCTTCATACCACACCATAGCAATAGTAATGTTGCAGAAAAGTGAAGAGGGATATGAACAACCTGTAGCATTTTTTAGCAAGTGCCTTCAAGCATTAGAATTAAATTATGATGTACTTGAGAAACAGGCTTATGCTTTGGTAAAAGTAGTCAAATCTTCCAGACCATACCTTGTAGGGGCAATGTAGTTGCTTATGTACCAAATGCTATTGTTAAAGATATTTTCAAACAATCAGAGACTACTGGAAAAAGATGCACATGGATAAAATAGGTACAAGAGTTTAATATCAATATCTAAATATCCAAGTTGGTAAGGGGATTAGGCCTTGCTAGACTCATGGCTGAATCTCATTTAGAAGTTGCTCAAGTGAATCAGGTTGAGGGTGAGAATGCAGAAGTGAGTATTAAAAAAAGCATTTGGTATACTGATATAGTTTATTATTTGAAGCATATAAAATATAGAGAAGAGTTATCTAATAATAATAAAAGAACCATTAAGCTTTAGGTAGCCAAGTATGTGTTGATTTAGGGAGATTTATATTGGAAAAATAAGGATGGTATTTTTTTTATTTAGACACATATCAGGCTGATACAATTCTCAAATAATTCCATGAAGGAGTATGTGGTGGACACTTCACAACAAAAACCACCGCTCATTAGATCCTCGTAGAAGGTTATTATTGGTCATTCCTTTTTAAGGATTGTTGTACATATATCAGAAAGTGTGAAGCATGTCAAGATTTTTGGGAAAATTGAGATATAATGGTGCATTGTCAGAACTCTCCAAACAAAGGAGCCATTTACAATGTGGGGAATTGATTTTATTGGAGAAATTGCAGAAAAATCTAGTGGAGGACATAGGTGGATTCTGTAGAAACTAATCAAATATCAGATTCAACTCCAAGATCCAGCTGCATGCAGTAAACCTATCTCAAAGAATGAAGCAAAAAAATGGAAAAAGCAGAAACCTCTTGTGCTCAAAGATGTTAGAGCTCAAAAAAATATTATTCGAACTAAAGAAAAAGTAAAAAGCTCAACCTTATAAAAGGTGAGATAGAAACCCTAAAGAAGAAACTAGGATGCACATCATTAATTAATAATTAATTAATAACGTACCTAAGAGAAGCTTAAGTAACTAGAGTAGTAATACTCTAACACCCCCCCTTAAGCTGAACGCAGGGAGAAAGTTGACCTAGAAAAACTATGAAAGCAAGAAATGGGTCCCGGCAACAAGGCCTGATCAGGTACCCAACAACAAAGAAATCTCTGTAAACTGGGGAAATAGAGAAAACCCAGTGGGAAAAACCCTACCACAAAAAGAGATATCAAAGCAAGCAAAGACAAAAATAATGACTTCAAGAGACTCTCTCAAAGCCAGTAGTACAATGCGTGCTGCTAACCCCCCCGTGAGAGAGGGTCAAGGCTCCAAAGCCCCCCCAAAATGAAAGAACCCCTGGAGCAATGAACAAACCACTGTGACTCCAATGCAGAGGATTGAAAGGCAGTGGGTGCTGAAGAGGTGACCTCGAAAGATGAGGTGTCACTGGAAGGCCGAGCTGATGCTCAAATGAGAAGACACAAGGATCCTAAAAGGGAATCCCCAATGCAAGTGGTATGACAGGTGTGCTGACATTGTCATGAGAGAGGAGAAGAGTGTCCTCTGAAGAATCCTCAACAACTACACCTGGTGGCTCGATGAATGGAGCTGGGGGGTCAAGCAGTGCTGAAGAAGAATCATGCTGAAGAGAAAAGTATGCCTCAGGATGTGGTATGGCGGTCACAACACTGGTCTCGGGAACAACACAGAGGTTCAAGCAACCTGACTGCACCGCATGATGCTCTCTGGAAAGAGGAGAGCTGAGCTCCAAAAGTGGAGATGGTGGACCAAAGTGAGAGAAGGTGTAGAAACGGGTGGAATGATCAACTATCCCTGTAGCAATAATTCCTCCTATCACACTATCCCTGATGAAGGCTGAATCGGCCGTGAACTCAACTGTCTTCCCTGACCCACTACGTGTAATCTGATAAATCGAGAGAAGGTTTGCAGAGAGAGATGGAACATACAATACATCATTGAA